>JAGFBZ010001393.1:0-10000 GCA_018398805.1 Hirundichthys speculiger
TCTGTTTTTGTTACCTGGATACTGGTTTGGATTAATTCTGTGGATTTTTTGGTTAAATTTGGACTTTTGGTTTTGTTAAATAAATACCTCTTTTGTACACTTGTGTTTGGGTCATCCATTCTGCCTCCAAAACCTGACAGGACGTACCAGCCTTTTCACGCCCCAGCCTCCAGCTTTTTCACATCAAATGTTGCAGTTATATCAAAATGTTGCATTTTATAATAAAAATTTTAATTTCTTAAATCTTAAATCTTAATAAGTAAAATTTCAAATTTACATAAATAAAAAAACAAAAGTGCAATAACAAGAAATTCAAAATTTTTCAAATTTTCAATGTGTCACCATAATTAAAACATGCAATTCTACAATTTTGCGACAGAAGGTGAAAAATATGTCAGTTTTGTAAATGTCGTGATTCTACAACAAACAGTTGTGATTTTGATACATTTTAATTTGAAATTTAATCAGTAAAGTTTGCTTTTCAAAATAGATCTGCTGCAACCCAGACCTACAGGAGCTCCTTCCTGAACCTTCTACAATCAATCACTGAGGACAGTTACTGCGACAGTTTTATTGGTCTGTATATACACCTGTTAGGACTGTGACACTTATTAAATAAATTATATTATTTAACTGATTGTGCCTTTTTTTTTTAAATCCTGCTTTTATTCTGAAAGAAAACGAGTTCCGGTCCGTCCTGTGACTGATGGCAGCTTCATGACTCAGATGGGATCGTCGAGCCGCAGCATCCAGCCTTCAGACCGGACGGAGCTCCGCTCAGGCTGCCAGCAGAGCCCCAGTCCCCCCGCTCGCCCGTCGTCTCCTCGGCTTGTGTCCCAGCTGTTAGTCGGACCCCGCAGGGAGTCCCGGCTGCTTTCTCTCGGTCTCCGGGCAACACGCAGAGGGATTTAACCGCTCGGTGGGCGCGGAGGAGCACATCCACCACGGAGGATGAACCCGCCGTGTGCCCGCTGCGGGAAGATCGTCTATCCGACGGAGAAAGTCAGCTGCCTGGACAAGGTGGGACTTTAAATTATCTTTTCTCTTTTTGTAGTTTTTTTTTGGAGTCGTTGGTGGGAAAAGTCAGGTTATAGTCCGCGGAAGCAGCGGAGGTCACAAGGTCGGTTGGGGTTCCAGAGGCGGGAAAATGTGTGTTTGGGACAGAAAATGCAGCTTTTAGCCGCTTTTTCACCCGAAAAGTGAAAGTTAAAGGATTGTGTAATAGATCGGAGAACTAAGTTTGGGAGGTGTTTTAGATTTTCCATCAGAAATCACACAAAAGAGAGAATTCAGCAGGTGTGTGGTCAGTTAATACAGTTCTCAACGATGATGCCGATTTCATCCCGACTTTAGGCCGATTTATCGCCGATTTTTTTTTTCTTGGCCATTATAGTAGAATCATTTTCTGTTTCCAGCTCATACAAAAAGATATAGCAGTTTAAAAATAAAAGACTATAAGAAAAAGTGCAGAATCCTTTTATCATGAGCACCCCAAGAACCAGATTGATGGGATCATTGAAGCCATTTTTAATCACAAAATATTATAAAATGTCCATAAAAAAATTGCAGAAAGTCAATTTCAGCTGTAATAAACAAACCACAATTGCCACAGTGTCTAAATGAAGATGAGAATTAGATGTTTGATAGAAACTATCTACCGGCTGCTACATGCTATCAACACTAGCCGGCTTCTGGTTTAAGGCTAACGGGTCGTAACGGTGTCGGGGTGAAAGGTCACACTAAAACTCGTAAATCACTTCCTTTATTACCATTTGATTTATTATCTGAGTCTAAATTATGTTTTATTTTGAAAAATGACTGGTTTCTCTCCGTTACATCCGTTTGACTCTCGACCCATGACCAGACTTCCAGACCCGGGTCTGGGTCACGTGATACGTTTAAACCCCCAAACTGGAAAAATGAGTAAAAAAAAACAAGCGTCTTCAGAAAGTGTCTTTCCGAAGAATGTTAGCGATGTTCCGATGTTGGTGCGATGTTACGAGGACGCTGCTAATAGTTACACGTGAACACACAGCAGATTTACGTTTATTATAATATATAGAGCCACAGTTTTTATGCCGGTCCGATCATTTTATTTAGTTGTTTAGTTGCGGCACATTTTACAGACCGGTCCATGAAAATATTGGCTAACATTAAACTGGACTTCTATGGCCTAACTCTGAATTCAGTCTCATCTACGGTGTTTGTGACCGTAAAAATGGAAACCTGAATACGTTTCGTGTAATGTGGCCGTGACAAATCAAAATTATTTTCTTAGATTCTTTTTAAGGTAGAACAATCAATAACTATTTCAAGGAGACATTCAATCTTTCCTTCATTCTGATTGGACGGTGTCTGGAGTGACATGGGTTTGTGAACTGCCCATCAATTCCATTGGCTGTGAATGTCAGCCGTTCCTGAGATGCGGCCTTGTTCAGCTAGCGGCAGTCGTGGATTCCAAACGTGGAATATTCTGTTTTAGGACAGAAATGTGAAAAGGTTGCATTAATGTGAAAGTCAGTATTTCACAACAAAATGTAACATTTATCGAGTTTAAATGTCATAATTTAGTGATTTTATGACAAAATGTTAATTTGTGTAATTTTGAGAAAAAGATTTAATTTGAAGGCAAGAGTTTTGTAAAAGTGCGAGTTTGTGACAAAAATTCTTGATTTTAGGACTTAAAGATGCAATTAGATGAATTTCATAGTTATTTTTGATAATTTGTCAAAGTTCACGATTTTGTGAAATTTCTGATTTTTCGTGCAGCAAAATGTTGTAATTATTGGTTTTCCAATAAAACGTTGCAATCTTGCAAAAATTGCTCTTTGATTCGAAAAAAAAAAATTTTTTTTTTTTTTTTTTTAAAGAAAATCTCTTAAATTGTAGATTTACAGTAAATGGCTTTGTTGGAGAACCAGCGTCCATAAACGTGCACGGCTCTGACGTGCGTGTGCACACCTGAGATGACGCTTGTGATGTCATCTCACAGGTGTTGCCTTGATGTGAACATGAGCCTTTATGTTCCAACCTTCCTGGTCACCAGCTGTTGTTTGAGAGCAGGATCTCGTTAGGGGCGGGACCACTGGGACCACTGGGACCACTGGGACAACTGGGACCACTGGGACCACTGAGACCACTGGGACCAGTGAGACAACTGGGACCACTGGGACCACTGGGACCACTGGGACCGGGACCACTGAGACCACTGGGACCAGTGAGGAACAACTGGGACCACTGGGACCACTGGGACCACTGGGACCAGTGAGACAACTGGGACCAGGACCACTGAGACAACTGGGACCACTGAGACCACTGGGACCAGTGAGAGAACAACTGGGACCACTGGGACCACTGAGACCACTGAGACTACTGGGACAACTGGGACCACTGGGACAACTGGGACCACTGGGACCACTGGGACCACTGAGACCACTGGGACCAGGACCACTGAGACAACTGGGACCACTGAGACCACTGAGACAACTGAGACAACTGGGACCACTGGGACCACTGGAACCAGGATTACTGGGACCAGCACCACTGGGGACCACTGGGACTGAGACCACTGGGCCCACTGGGACCGGGACCACTGGGACCGGGGCCACTGAGACAACTGGAACCAGGACCACTGGAACCAGGACCACTGGGACCACTAGGACCACTGGAACCAGGATTACTGAGACAACTGGGACCGGGACCACTGAGACCACTGGAACCAGGATTACTGGGACCAGGACCAGTGGGACCAGGAACACTGAGACCACTGGAACCAGGATTACTGGGACCAGGACCACTGAGAACACTGGAACCAGTGGAACCAGTACCACTGGGGACCTGGACCACTGGAACCAGGGTCTCGTTAGGGGCGGGACCACTGGAACCGGGACCATTGAGACCACTGGGACCAGGACCAGTGGGACCAGGAACACTGGGACCACTGGAACCAGGACCACTGGGACCACTGGGAACACTGGAACCAGGACTACTGGGACCCCTGGGACTGGGACCACTGGGACCACTAGGACCACTGGAACCAGGACCACTGGGACCCCTGGGACCAGGACCCCTGGGACCACTGGAACCAGGACTACTGGGACCCCTGGGACTGGGACCACTGGGACCACTAGGACCACTGGAACCAGGACCACTGGGCCCACTGGGACCAGGACCCCTGGGACCAGGACCACTGGGACCACTGGAACCAGGACCACTGGGGCCACTGGGACCAGGACCCCTGGGACCACTGGAACCAGGACCACTGGAACCAGGATTACTGAGACCACTGGGACCAGGACCACTGGGACCACTGGAACCAGGACCACTGGAACCAGGATTACTGGGACCACTGGGACCAGCATGTCGGCCTCTCTCAACCAGCCTCTGAGCAGAGCGTTTCAGTTTTCCAGCAGAAGCTCCTGTGATGGTGAGTTACATAACAGCCATGAATGATTAATTCATCATCAGCCGTCTGCTGCATCACCGTCGTCTCTGAGGCATCAGATGACACCAGCATGGAGGTTCTGCTCAGAGTATCACCACCAGGTCCGGTCCTTAACGGGTCAGGAGGATCCCACGTTCTAGTTCTCTGTGAGGATCACGGAGGATCTGAAAACATGATGGGAGGAGGTTTCTGGCTGAAGCAGCTGAGACGCCTTCAGCTACACGAGCTTCTGTTTCTGTCCACATTCAGAACCATTAAAGCTCTGGATGGAGACGTTTGACTCGTCCAGGACGGACCTTTGAGGTCAAAGTTCGTCCTGGAGGTCGTCTCCATCAGGTGATGACTGGAAACGTGACTCTAAATCAGCCGTCCATCATGAGGCAGAGTGATCCTGATCTGATTTAAGTCCTCCTGCGTCCACACTGATGGACGCCTCTGGACCAATCACGTGACCCGCTTAACTAATGGATGCAATTAACTCCAGACACTTCTGCAGAAAAACAGACAAGCCAGCAGCAAAGGCATCAAAGGTGTTGTCTATGTTATGTTATTTATGAAGATAAAATAAAGTAATAATGACTGTGTAATAGGATATTTTTAGTGTCACATTTCTGTTATTTTATTTCTTCCAGTTGCAGTTTAAAGTAAAAATGGCTTCAAGGCCAGTTTTTTATAAAAGTGTAGAGTGCAGTAAAAGAGCAGCATCCAGCTGGCTGGTTCCCTTCATCTCTGCAGATCAGTGGTCCAGCAGAAGATTAGCACCAAGTCAACATCTCACACAGATTTCAGTCACTTTCTAAGGATTTCACTAATCCTGATGGTGGACAGATGGACACGAACCAATCACAGCTGATCATGTTTACGTCCACTCTCATTCTGCAGACGCTTCACCTCGACACAGCTGTTTAAAGATGAGTCAACAGTGTTAACTGAGCTGAGAAAGCTTCACGCCAACCAGCAGTGCTGCTAATACAGATGAGTCAGCTAACTTAGCTGAGAAAGCCTCACGCTAACAAACAGTGCTGCTAATACAGATGAGTCAGCTAACTTAGCTGAGAAAGCCTCATGCTAACCAGCAGTGCTGCTAATACAGATGAGTCAGCTAACTTAGCTGAGAAAGCCTCACGCTAACAAACAGTGCTGCTAATACAGATGAGTCAACAGCGCTAACTGAGCTGAGAAAGCCTCACGCTAACCAGCAGTGCTGCTAATACAGATGAGTCAACAGCGCTAACTTAGCTGAGTTAGCCTCATGCTAACCAGCAGTGCTGCTAATACAGATGAGTCAGCTAACTGAGCTGAGACCTCATAACCAGCAGTGCTAATACAGATGAGTCAGCTAACTTAGCTGAGAAGCCTCAGCTAACCAGCAGTGCTGCTAATAAGATGAGTCAGCTAACTTAGCTGAGAAAGCCTCAGCTCCAGCAGTGCTGCTAATACAGATGAGTCAGCTAACTTAGCTGAGCCTCACGCTAACCAGCAGTGCTGCTAATACAGATGAGTCAGCTAACTTAGAGAAAGCTCAGGTAATACTCACAGCTAGCTGAGAAAGCCTACGCTAGCAGTGCTAATACAGATGGTCAACAGCGCTAACTGAGTGAGAAAGCCTCACGCTAGCAGCAGTGCTGCTAATACAGATGAGTCAACAGCGCTAACTTAGCTGAGAAAGCCTCACGCTAGCAGTGCTGCTAATAGATGAGTCAGCTAACTAGCTGAGAAAGCCTCAACTAACAGCAGTGCTGCTAATAGATGAGTCAACAGCGCTAACTTAGAGAAGCTCACGCTAACAGCAGTGCTGCAATACAGATGAGTCAACTAACAGCTGAGAAAGCCTCACGCTAACATGCAGTGCTGCTAATACAGATGAGTCAACAGCGCTAACTGAGCTGAGAAAGCCTCACGCTAGCAAGCAGTGCTGCTAATACAGATGAGTCAACAGCGCTAACTTAGCTGAGAAAGCCTCACGCTCGGCAGCAGTGCTGCTAATACAGATGAGTCAGCTAAC
The DNA here is from genome assembly GCA_018398805.1 of Hirundichthys speculiger. Lineage (NCBI taxonomy): Eukaryota > Metazoa > Chordata > Actinopteri > Beloniformes > Exocoetidae > Hirundichthys > Hirundichthys speculiger. The sequence goes on from JAGFBZ010001393.1 coordinate 6,450, forward strand.
TTAGCTGAGAAAGCCTCACACTAACAAACAGTGCTGCTAATGCAGATGAGTCAACAGTGCTAACTTAGCTGAGTTAGCCTCACGCTAATCGGCAGTGCTGCTAATACAGATGAGTCAACAGCGCTTTCTTAGCTGAGTTAGCCTCACACTCATCAGCAGTGCTGCTAATACAGATGAGTCAACATCGCTAACTTAGCTGAGTTAGCCTCACACTAACAAGCAGTGCTGTTAATCCAGATGAGTCAACAGCGCTAACTTAGCTGAGTTAGCTTCACGCTAACAAGCAGTGCTGTTACTCCAGATGAGTCAACAGCTCTAACTTAGCTGAATTAGCCACATATTAAGCAATAATGATACCAACTTAGCTGGGTTAGTTACGTGTTAAACAATAATGCTGCTAGCTTAGCTGAGTTAGCCACAGGTTAGCCAACAGTGCTGCTAACTTAGCTGAGTTAGCCACATATTTAGCAATAATGATACCAACTTAGCTGGGTTAGTCACGTGTTAAACAATAATGCTGCTAGCTTAGCTGAGTTAGCCACAGGTTAGCCAACAGTGCTGCTAACTTAGCTGAGTTAGCCACATATTAATCAATAATGATGCCAACTTAGCTAAGTTAGCCACAGGCTAAACAGTATGGATGGTGTTGGTTAGAAACTGAGGGGCTCCAGGACGGTGTCCTGGTGAACTCCTGTAACGGTGAAGATGGGAGGAGGTCCAGATGTCAGACCTGTGTTCTGTGGAAACAGCTGGGCCAGTTTTACTCTGACGACATTCTCAGAAATCAGTAACAAATGAACATTTAATTACTTAATCAAACAATGATTTTATTTTTGTTTTTTGTTCTGAACTCTTTAGAACTGGCACAAAGGATGTTTCCACTGCGAGGTTTGCAAGATGACCCTGAACATGAAGAACTACAAAGGCTACGAGAAGAAACCCTACTGCAACGCGTGAGTCCTCAACCCCCACCAGAGACCCTCCGATAGGGGTTCACTTACTAAAACAAATTAGTTTCTGATTACAGCCTTTAAACGCCGCTGGTCTGAGATTCTTCATGATCCTCTAAACTGGTTTCCACCATTCCCAGTTCTGTTACCACAAAGTTAGCCACGTCAGCTTGGCTGCCTGAGCAGCATATGCTAAGCTATAATGCTAACTAGCATTACCTGACATTTATCCAAATTCTCATTTCAAGTGTTGCTACCAATGACCTTCATCCCCTCCTTCCTCCGCCCTTGACCTTCCTTCCTGGTTTCCTTCTTTCCTTCTCATTTTCATTAGCTTAGCATCCTTTACTTTCAGTTCTTGGCTCCCTCCTTACTTCCTTCCTTCTCTCCTTTCCAACTTTCCTTGGTTCCTTAGCTCCTTCCTTCTCTTTTTTTCTTCTTTCCCTTAGTTCCTTTCTTCCTTCTACCTTTCCTAAATTCCTAACTTGAATCCTTCATTGTTCCTTCAGTTCCTCCGGAGCTTCCTTCTTCTAGCAGAGGTCCTCACCCAGAGCCCTGTGCTTGAAACCATGTTTCCATCTGGACGGTTCTGTCAGGACGGTTCCGTCTGGACGGTTCTGTCAGGATGGTTCCGTCTGGACGGTTCTGTCAGGCCGGTATATTCAGGATGGTTCTGTTCGGACGGTTCTGTCAGGACGGTTCCGTCTGGACGGTTCTGTAAGGCCGGTATATTCAGGATGGTTCTGTCAGGACGGTTCCGTCAGGACGGTTCTGTCAGGACGGTTCTGTCAGGACGGTTCCATCTGGACGGTTCTGTCAGGCCGGTATATTCAGGATGGTTCTGTCAGGACAGTTCTGTCAGGACGGTTCCGTCTGGACGGTTCTGTCAGGCCGGTATATTCAGGATGGTTCTGTCAGGACGGTTCTGTCAGGATGGTTCCGTCTGGACCGTTCTGTAAGGCCGGTATATTCAGGATGGTTCTGTCAGAACGGTTCTGTCAGGATGGTTCCGTCTGGACGGTTCTGTAAGGCCGGTATATTCAGGATGGTTCTGTCAGGACAGTTCTGTCAGGACGGTTCCGTCTGGACGGTTCTGTAAGGCCGGTATATTCAGGATGGTTCTGTCAGGACGGTTCTGTCAGGATGGTTCCGTCTGGACGGTTTTGTCAGGCCGGTATATTCAGGATGGTTCTGTCAGGACGGTTCCGTCTGGATGGTTCTGTCTGTACGGTTCTGTCAAGATGGTATATTCAGGATGGCTCTGTCAGGACGGTTCCATCTCGATGGTTCCGTCTGGACGGTTCTGTCAGGCCGGTATATTCAGGATGGTTCTGTCAGAACCGTTCTGTCAGGACGGTTCCGTCTGGACGGTTTTGTCAGGCCGGTATATTCAGGATGGTTCTGTCAGAACCGTTCTGTCAGGACGGTTCCGTCTGGATGGTTCTGTCAGGCCGGTATATTCAGGATGGTTCTGTCAGAACGGTTCTGTCAGGATGGTTCCGTCTGGACGGTTCTGTAAGGCCGGTATATTAAGGATGATTCTGTCAGAACGGTTCCGTCTGGATGGTTCTGTCTGTACGGTTCTGTCTGGACGGTTCTGTCAGGATTGTTTCATCTGGATGGTTCTGTCAGAACGGTTCTGTCAGGACGGTTCTGTCTGTACGGTTCTGTCTGGATGGTTCTGTCAGGATGGTTCTGTCTGGACGGTTCTGTCTGTACGGTTCTGTCAGGACGGTTCCATCTGGATGGTTCTGTAAGGCCGGTATATTCAGGATGGTTCTGTCAGAACGGTTCTGTCAGGATGGTTCCGTCTGGACGGTTCTGTAAGGCCGGTATATTCAGGATGGTTCTGTCAGGACAGTTCTGTCAGGACGGTTCCGTCTGGACGGTTCTGTTCTGGAAGGTTCCGGTGGTATATTCAGGATGGTTCTGTCAGGACGGTTCTGTCAGGATGGTTCCGTCTGGACGGTTCTGTCAGGACGGTATATTCAGGATGGTTCTGTCTGGACGGTTCCGTCCGGTTCTGTTTGCAGAATTTCCTGCAGATGTCTTTCTTCTTCAGCAGTGAGGTTTGTTCTTCCACCTCAGTGTGACATGTCGCATTCAGAGCTCAAACCGCCGCCCTCTAATTAAACAGGCTCCGCCCACTGCTGCTTTTAGGCGTTGCTGCTGTTTGTTTGTGCAGCTCCAGCCGGCGTCATGACGACGGCGGCCCTCAGATGTGGAGCTCCCTCTAGAGGTCGTCTTCATGTGAGTCCTGCTTGGTTTGTGGGAGGAGGGAGGAGCCACAGGTGGAAGGAAGGAAGGAAGGAAGCACCTGAACCTGCTGGACCACGTTTACCTGCTGAACCACTGAAGGTCATCAGAGATGTGGTGGTTCAGAGAGAGTTAACGGAGCTGCTGAGCTCTGATCAGTGATGGTTGACGGGTTACTGGTTACTGGTTACTGGTTACTATCACCAGCTGCACTGAAGACCATCTGAGAACCAGACAACCCCGGTTTAAGACCGGTTTAAGACCGATTTAAGACTAGTTTAAGGCCCGTTTAAGGTCTGTTTAAGACCAGTTTAAGGCCGGTTTAAGGTCTGTTTAAGGTCTGTT
>JAGFBZ010001393.1:15000-40614 GCA_018398805.1 Hirundichthys speculiger
GACTGACCCAGAACCTTCAAGACTGACCCAGAACATTCAAGACTGACCCAGAACCTTCAAGACTGACTAGAACATTCAAGACTGACCCAGAACCTTCAAAACTGACCCGGAACATTGAAGACTTACCAGAACCTTCAAGACTGACTAGAACTGTCAAGACCGACTAGAACATTCAAGACTGACCCGGAACATTGAAGACTTACTAGAACCTTCAAGACTGACTAGAACATTCAAGACTGGCCCCCCAGAACATTCAAGACTGACCCAGAACATTCAAGACTGACCCAGAACCTTCAAGACTTACTAGAACCTTCAAGACTTACTAGAACCTTCAAGACTGACTAGAACCTTCAAGACCAACTAGAACATTCAAGACTGAACCAGAAGAGTCAAGACTGACCCGGGAACAATGAAGACTTACTAGAACCTTCAAGACTGACTAGAACTTTCTAGACTGACTAGAACATTTAAGACTGACCCAGGACCTTCAAGACTGACCCGGAACATTGAAGACTTACCAGAACTTTCAAGACTGACTAGAACCTTCAGGACTGACTAGAACTTTTTAGACCAACTAGAACATTTAAGACTGACCCAGAACCTTCAAGACTGACCAGGAACATTGAAGACTTACCAGAACCTTCAAGACTGACTAGAACTTTCAAGACCAACTAGAACCTTCTAGACCGACTAGAACATTCAAGACTGATCCACAACATTCAAGACTGACTAGAACCTTCAAGACCAACTAGAACTTTCTAGACCGACTAGAACAGTTAAGACTGACCCAGAACCTTAAAGACTGACCAGGAACATTGAAGACTCACTAGAACCTTCAAGACTGACTAGAACTTTCTAGACCGACTAGAACATTTAAGACTGACCCAGAACCTTCAAGACCGATTAGAACTTTCTAGACCGACTAGAACATTTAAGAGTGACCCAGAACCTTCAAGACTGACCCGGAACATTGAAGATTTACTAGAACCTTCAAGACCGACTAGAACTTTCTAGACCGACTAGAACATTGAAGACTTACTAGAACCTTCAAGACCGACTAGAACTTTCTAGACCGACTAGAACATTGAAGACTTACTAGAACCTTCAAGACCGACTAGAACTTTCTAGACCGACTAGAACATTGAAGACTTACTAGAACCTTCAAGACCGACTAGAACTTTCTAGACCGACTAGAACATTGAAGACTTACCAGAACCTTCAAGACTGACTAGAACATTCCATACTGACCCAGAACATTCAAGACTAACCCCGAACATTGAAGACTTACTAGAACCTTCAAGACTGACTAGAACTTTCTAGACCGATTAGAACATTTAAGACTGACCCAGAACCTTCAAGACTGACCAGGAACATTGGAGCCCCGCTGTCCTGTTGTCTTTTATTCATTTTGTCCAGCATTAGCAGCCATAAAATGTGTAATTGATGCTTTAAGTTAAATTAATTCAATTAAAGTCATTGGAACACTCACAAGATGTCACCAAAATCACTTTTCCCATTAAAATCTTTCAGAAAATGATGTAAATGGATCTTAAGATGAATATCCATATATATCGTATCGTGAGCCAAATATATTGTATTGTATCGCGAGATTAATGTATCGCTACAGCGCTAGTATAAAACAGTATTGCAAAATGAAAAAGTATTTGTTTTTTCTGGTAGTGCAACGCAAGTAACCAGTAAATAAATCATTAAATATAAATAACTTGGTATTGGTTGGTGCCTGGACTCCGGTACTCGCTGATACCGATACCGATACTGATACCTGATACCGATACCTGATACTGATACCGATACTGATACCTGATACCGATACCTGATACTGATACAGATACAGATACCGATACCGATACCTGATACCGATACCTGATACTGATACCGATACCTGATACGATACCTGATACTGATACCTGATACCGATACCTGATACTGATACCGATACCTGATACGATACCTGATACTGATACCGATACCGATACAGATACCTGATACCGATACCTGATACTGATACCGATACCTGATACAGATACCGATACCTGATACTGATGCCGATACCGATACCTGATACTGATACTGATACAGATACCTGATACTGATACCGATACCTGATACTGATACTGATACCTGATACAGATACAGATACTGATACAGATACCGATACCGATACCTGATACTGATACTGATACCGATATACCGATACTGATACCGATACCTGATACCGATACCTGATACTGATACTGATGCCGATACCTGATACTGATACTGATGCCGATACTGATACTGATACCGATATACCGATACTGATACTGATACTGATACCCATATACCGATACTGATACGGGTATTTTTGGCAGTATCGGAGCAATTTCTGATACTGGTATCGTAATCGGAACAATACTAACCAGAACATTCCAGAATCTGGGTTCTGCTGTGTTGGGGCGGTCGTCCTGTCACATGACCTGGTTTGTCTGGAGAACAGTCTGGTGGTCGGAGACGTTTCTGCTGAGAACCTTGAGGTTCCAGTATTTAATGAACAGGGAACCAAGTTGAAACCAAATGAAAGTTGAAACAGAACTAACGAGACTTTTGCAGTCTGAGTTGAACGTTTGGAGGTTTGCACGGAAGAAACAAGGTTTCAAAATAAAAGCCCTGATGCTGGTGCTCGGGGTGACTCCCAGATGGAGCAGAGGAAACCTTGAATGATGATGTCACAGTTTCTACGAACAATCGGACAGGTGAAATGAAATCACTAAGGTTTGACCCTGATATGAAGCTCTGAACTGTCCTGCACCTGGACCCAGAGCTCTGAACTGGACGCACCTGGACCCAGAGCTCTGAACTGGACGCACCTGGACCTGGACCCTGTCCTGACCTGGACCCAGAGCTCTGAACTGTCCTGCACCTGGACCCAGAGCTCTGAACTGTCCTGCACCTGGACCCAGAGCTCTGAACTGGACCTGCCCACTCTGAACTGGACCAGAGCTCTGAACTGGACCTGCACTGACCTGGACCCAGAGCTCTGAACTGTCCTGCACCTGGACCCAGAGCTCTGAACTGTCCTGCACCTGGACCCAGAGCTCTGAACTGGACGCACCTGGACCCAGAGCTCTGAACTGACCCTGCACCTGGACCCAGAGCTCTGAACTGACTGGACGCACCTGGACCCAGAGCTCTGAACTGGACGCACCTGGACCCAGAGCTCTGAACTGGACGCACCTGGACCCAGAGCTCTGAACTGGACGCACCTGGACCCAGAGCTCTGAGCTGGACGCACCTGGACCCAGAGCTCTGAACTGGACGCACCTGGACCCAGAGCTCTGAACTGGACGCACCTGGACCCAGAGCTCTGAACTGGACGCACCTGGACCCAGAGCTCTGAACTGGACCTGCACCTGGACCCAGAGCTCTGAACTGTCCTGCACCTGGACCCAGAGCTCTGAACTGTCCTGCACCTGGACCCAGAGCTCTGAGCTGGACGCACCTGGACCCAGAGCTCTGAACTGGACGCACCTGGACCCAGAGCTCTGAGCTGGACGCACCTGGACCCAGAGCTCTGAACTGGACGCACCTGGACCCAGAGCTCTGAACTGTCCTGCACCTGGACCCAGAGCTCTGAGCTGGACGCACCTGGACCCAGAGCTCTGAACTGGACGCACCTGGACCCAGAGCTCTGAACTGTCCTGCACCTGGACCCAGAGCTCTGAACTGTCCTGCACCTGGACCCAGAGCTCTGAACTGGACGCACCTGGACCCAGAGCTCTGAACTGTCCTGCACCTGGACCCAGAGCTCTGAACTGTCCTGCACCTGGACCCAGAGCTCTGAACTGTCCTGCACCTGGACCCAGAGCTTTAATCTGCAGTAAAGAACCCGGTCTGGTTTTTCTGGGTCAAAAGCTTCAAAGCTGATGATGTCATCACATCCGAGCAGGAAAGAGTCCATGAAGAAACGCTACAGGGACGTTGACGCCACGGCAACACTGGAGACAATGGAGCATCTAAATCTGGACGCATTCACAGGCGCCCGCTGAACAGAAAGACAGGAAGTGAGTTCTGGTGGACGGCTGACGCTCCACTCGTCTTTTCAGGTCTCTTTTCTCAAACGTTTCCATGTTTGGAGCTCAGTGAAGAATAAAAAGAGCTTTGGAGACTTCAGTTTAACCTCGAGTATATGTCCAGGGTCCAACTGTGTCCAGGGGTCTAACTGTGTCCAGGGGTCTAACTGTGTCCAGGGGTCCACCTGTGTCCAGGGGTCCACCTGTGTCCAGGGGTCCACCTGTCTCCAGGGGTCCACCTGTGTCTAGGGGTCCCCCTGGTCTAGCGGTCCACCTGTGTCTAGGGGTCCGCCTGTGGAGGTGCTCTGATTCTGGTTCTCCACCTCTATCTGGAATATGTGAATATGTGAAGATGCTGAGGAGGAGCAGAGCTGCAGAGGAGGAGCAGAGCTGCTGAGGAGACGTGGGAGGACGAGGGACCTCAGGGGTCGAACCGGAGCTGAAGCTGCTGCAGGCGTCCATGACTCACTGGAGGACGGCGTGGGCGTCCTGAAGCTCCGCCCCCTCCAGTGTTTCCAGGCTGCCGTCAGAGACGTGAAAGCAGACGGAGCTGCTTCACTTCCTCCAGTTTCTGTCTCAGGTTTCATCAGCTGACAGACGAGGCTGAATTCAGCTTCAGCCACGAAACAATCAGCACTTTAGAGGAAAAACACAGCCGGCTCTCAATGTAGATAAATATGATATAAAAGATAAAGATGGTTCAGCTTCCACTGTTAAAGACAAAAACACTTCAGAAATCTGTTTACCTGAGAAACCTCAGTGGTGACATCAGTGGTGACATTAGTGGTGACATCAGTGGTGACATCAGAGCGCTGTAGCGCCACCTCTGGACCAAACATCTGGAGCTTCTGTGGAACAGTCAGGAGCTGATGGTGACCAGGTGTGTTACCTGTCAGAGGTCTTTAGAGGTTTACAGATGATTAAATATTTGATAGAAGCCAGACTTTGACTGTTTCCGTATGACTTTAAAATCTTTCTCCCTCAGACACTTGAATGTTTATCATTTATTACTGTTTTAACTTTTAGAAACTTTTAGAAAGTCAACAATTTTAAAAGTCAACACTTCTGAGTAGTTCTGGGCGATATGACGATACATATCGATAGAAAAGTGTGTATCGTGTCATTTCTCTTCTATCGTTTCTAATCTAACTTTATCAATTATTACAGCAAATATTTAATTAAATAACCTGCAACGATAAATTTGATAGAATCATATCTACTTCTACAAAGTAGCCTTTTATGTTTGCACTTTTATTCATGGTTAATGCCTTAAACAGAGTTCTCTTCAACCCTGATGTTTACTTTAGACACTTTATATTGGTTTGCAAACTTTGCACTACAAGGTTACAGATTTCAGAAAGTTGAAAAATAATTTGTGTTTATTTTTTATAGCTGAACTTCAGTGCAAAAATGTGTTTTTCCTCTCAGAAACTGTTGTGCACTTTAAAAAAATGTGAAAGCTACTGTACCTCTGTACCTGCCTGTTTTTGCTGCACTAAAATGTATGTTTGTGACAGTTCAGCTAAATGTCCTTTCAAAATAAAGTTGAAAAGTAAGCAAAGAAATTTTTGTCAAACTTTTCAGAGAATAACTGAAAACATACTTTATTATGGTATATTGTGATATATATCGTTATCGTGATATAAAATAGTCCATATCGTGATATATGATTTTTTTCCATATCGCCCAGCACTACTTCTGAGTTGATTTTATGGAACTTTCAGTTTTTTTTCTCCTTCAGTTGTCACTTTGGTCCTGATTTTTAGAGAACATTTTTTGAAAAAAAAAAATTGACTTTTTATATGACTTTTATTTTCCTGTAAAATCATAATTGAAAAAATAAAATAAAATGGTGGCTTTTCAAGTAAAACAACAACTTGCCAAATGATTGTTTCCTGAAATTTGCAATTTTACGTGAAAGTTTTTTTCTTATAAAGTTTATAAAGTTTCAGCTTTTTTTCTCCTGAATTTTTTTACTTTACAAAAAACTAACCTAAAAATCAAATTTCTTCTCTCTGATGAATCCTCTTGGCTGAGGTTCATTTAGTTTTGTCTTCTGATGGACCGTCAGTTTGCTGCTTGGAGATGCAGAATTAACACAGACGGACCTGTTTGATAGAAGTCCAATGTTCTGGAGATGATCTAGAGATAATCTGGAGGTGGTCTGGAGATGATCTGGAGATGATCTGGAGATGATCTGGAGTTATTTTGGAGGTGGTCCTGAGATGGTCTAGAGGGGGTGTGGAGATGATCTGGAGATAATCTGGAGGTGGTCTGGAGATGATCTAGAGATAATCTGGAGGTGGTCTGGAGATGGTCTGGAGGTGGTCTGGAGATGGTCTAGAGGGGGTGTGGAGATGATCTGGAGATAATCTGGAGGTGGTCTGGAGATGATCTGGAGATGATCTGGAGATAATCTGGAGGTGGTCTGGAGATGGTCTGGAGGTGGTCCTGAGATGGTCTAGAGGGGGTGTGGAGATGATCTGGAGATAATCTGGAGGTGGTCTGGAGATGATCTGGAGATAATCTGGAGGTGGTCTGGAGATGGTCTGGAGGTGGTCTGGAGATGGGGAGGGGTGGGAGATGATCTGGAGATAATCTGGAGGTGGTCTGGAGATGATCTGGAGATAATCTGGAGGTGGTCTGGAGATGGTCTGGAGGTGGTCTGGAGATGGTCTAGAGGGGGTGTGGAGATGATCTGGAGATAATCTGGAGGTGGTCTGGAGATGATCTGGAGATAATCTGGAGGTGGTCTGGAGATGGTCTGGAGGTGGTCTGGAGATGGTCTAGAGGGGGTGTGGAGGTGGTCAGGAGATAATCTGGAGATGGTCTGGAGATGATCTGGAGCTGGTGTGGAGATGATCTGGAGATAATTGGAGATGGTCTGGAAATGATCTGGAGGTGGTGTGGAGCTGGTCTGGAGATGGTCTGGAGGTGGTCTGGAGATGGTCTAGAGGGGGTGTGGAGGTGGTGTGGAGCTGGTCTGGAGGTGATCTGGAAATGATCTAGAGATGATCTGGAGATGGTCTGGAAATGATCTGGAGATAATCTGGAGATGGTCTGGAGGTGGTCTGGAGGTGGTCTAGAGTTGGTCTGGAGATGGTCTAGAGTTGGTCTGGAGATGGTCTAGAGGTGGCCTGGAGATGGTCTAGAGGTGGTCTGGAGGTGGTCTGGAGATGGGCTGGAGTGCAGAGGTGATGAAGGTCTTCATGTTTCCACTTGGAGGTTCTCAGAGGTGGTTTTAGAAACGGTGAGTCAGTGAGGGGTTTTAGTCAGGAAACAGCGTTGTTGGTGGAACTTCCTTTCATTAAAGACCACAGAAATGTCTCTTTATGTTTGAAAGGTCATTAAAGGTGGACCGGGTCTGGTTTCCTGGGTTGTTCCTGTAACAGGAGCTTAAACGGACGTGGTCCTCAGACGTCTGCAGTATTCTGGGCCGACCCAAAGGTCAGCTGAGATAACGAGACCTCTGAATGGACCATTAGAGCTGGAGACCCTGGAGACCACCAGGGATTGTTCCAGAAATAAGAAACAAGGCGCTGTGGTTCCGGTCCAGATGAGATCACGTTCTGGTTTCAGGCTCAGGAACAGGTCCGGTTCCCAGAGGAGGACGCCGGAAATAAATAAAACAAGGATGAAGGAAAATAAATAGAGATGATGCGACAGAACAGCTGGAACCAGAACACAAGAAAGGGTCTGGGTCAGAACCTGTGATCCAAGGAAACGCTTTGAAGATCCTTCTGAACTTGTAGATGCTCCTCAGGTGGCTCCTGTTCCAGGTCTGTCTGAGGATCAGGGGTCCAGCCAGAGGGGCCACATGGCTTCCAGGGTCCAGACGGGTCACCTTCTGGCTTCCAGGGTCCAGACGGGTCACCTTCTGGCTTCCAGGGTCCAGACGGGTCACCTTCTGGCTTCCAGGGTCCAGACGGGTCACCTTCTGGCTTCCAGGGTCCAGACGGGTCACCTTCTGGCTTCCAGGGTCCAGGGTCACCTCTGGCTTCCAGGGTCCACGGGTCACCTTCTGGCTTCCAGGGCCCAGACGGGTCACCTTCTGGCTTCCAGGGTCCAGACGGGTCACCTTCTGGCTTCCAGGGCCAGACGGGTCACCTTTGGCTCCAGACGGGTCACCTTCTGGCTTTCCAGGGTCCAGACGGGTCACCTTCTGGCTTCCAGGGTCCAGACGGGTCACCTTCTGGCTTCCAGGGTCCACGGGTTCACCTTCTGGCTTCCAGGGTCCCAGACGGGTCACCTTCTGGCTTCCAGGGCCAGGGGTCCAGGCGGGTCACCTTCTGGCTTCCAGGGTCCAGACGGGTCACCTTCTGGCTTCCAGGGTCCAGACGGGTCACCTTCTGGCTTCCAGGGTCCAGACGGGTCACCTTCTGGCTTCCAGGGCCCAGACGGGTCACCTTCTGGCTTCCAGGGCCCAGACGGGTCACCTTCTGGCTTCCAGGGTCCAGGCGGGTCACCTTCTGGCTTCCAGGGTCCAGACGGGTCACCTTCTGGCTTCCAGGGTCCAGACGGGTCACCTTCTGGCTTCCAGGGTCCAGACGGGTCACCTTCTGGCTTCCAGGGTCCAGGCGGGTCACCTTCTGGCTTCCAGGGTCCAGACGGGTCACCTTCTGGCTTCCAGGGTCCAGACGGGTCACCTTCTGGCTTCCAGGGTCCAGACGGGTCACCTTCTGGCTTCCAGGGCCCAGACGGGTCACCTTCTGGCTTCCAGGGCCCAGACGGGTCACCTTCTGGCTTCCAGGGTCCAGACGGGTCACCTTCTGGCTTCCAGGGTCCAGACGGGTCACCTTCTGGCTTCCAGGGTCCAGTGGGGTCACCTTCTGGCTTCCAGGGCCCAGACGGGTCACCTTCTGGCTTCCAGGGTCCAGACGGGTCACCTTCTGGCTTCCGGGGTCCAGGCGGGTCACCTTCTGGCTTCCGGGGTCCAGACGGGTCACCTTCTGGCTTCCGGGTCCAGACGGGTCACCTTCTGGCTTCCGGGGCCCAGACGGGTCACCTTCTGGCTTCCAGGGCCCAGACGGGTCACCTTCTGGCTTCCAGGGTCCAGACGGGTCACCTTCTGGCTTCCAGGGTCCAGACGGGTCACCTTCTGGCTTCCAGGGCCCAGACGGGTCACCTTCTGGCTTCCAGGGTCCCAGACGGGTCACCTTCTGGCTTCCAGGGCCCAGACGGGTCACCTTCTGGCTTCCAGGGTCCAGACGGGTCACCTTCTGGCTTCCAGGGCCCAGACGGGTCACCTTCTGGCTTCCAGGGCCCAGACGGGTCACCTTCGGGCTTCCAGGGTCCAGACGGGTCACCTTCTGTGAGACCGGTTCTGCAGTCGTTTATTTCTCCATCCAGCCGGTCATTAACATGCTCATCAGAATACTTGACTGCTCCTTTTAATGAGCAGTGGGAGGAGCTTGAGCTCCACCTGGAGGCCACCTGAGGAGCTGCTGACGTCAGTCTTCCTTCTCAGCAGGAAGCTCCAGGTGTTGAGTAACGTAAAGAACAATGTGGATGCTGTTTCTAGAAATGACGTTGTTTCTGGATAGCAGCGGCTGCAGGTCATGTGCTCTGCTAGCTCCAGGTGCAGCATCACCTCAGTGAGCGCGCCCAGTAAAGTAACGCCGTCTGAAGTGTAACAGTGAGGTTGTCGTCGCTACGTTGGCGGTTGTCGTCCTAATACAGAGTCTCATCTTCCTTTCCAGACATTATCCCAAGACGTCGTTCACCATCGTGGCCGACACGCCGGAGAATCTGAGACTGAGGCAGCAGAGCGAGCTCCAGAGCCAGGTAAACGCACCTGAGCCAGGTAAACGCACCTGAGCCAGGTAAACGCACCTGAGCCAGGTAAACGCACCTTAGCCAGGTAAACGCACCTGAACCAGGTAAACGCACCTGAATCAGGTAAACGCACCTGAACCAGGTAAACGCACCTGAGCCGAGTAGGCACACCTGAGCCATGTAAATGCACCTGAACCAGGTAAACGCACCTGAACCAGGTAAACACACCTGAACCAGGTAAACGCACCTGAGCCGAGTAGGCACACCTGAGCCATGTAAATGCACCTGAACCAGGTAAACGCACCTGAACCAGGTAAACACACCTGAGCCAGGTAAAAGCACCTGAACCAGGTAAACGCAATTGATCCAAGTAGGCACACCTGAGCCAGGTAAACGCACCTGAGCCAGGTAAACGCACCTGATCCAAGTAGGCACACCTGAGCCAGGTAAACGCACCTGAACCAGGTAAACGAACCTGATCCAGGTAAACGCACCTGAGCCAGGTAATCGCACCTGAGCAAGGTAAACGCACCTGATCCAGATAAACGCACCTGATCCAGGTAAACACAGCTGAACCAGGTAAACGCACCTGATCCAAGTAGGCACACCTGAGCCAGGTAAATGCACCTAAGCCAGGTAAACGCACCTGAGCAAGGTAAACGCACCTGATCCAGGTAAACACAGCTGAACCAGGTAAACGCACCTGATCCAAGTAGGCACACCTGAGCCAGGTAAATGCACCTAAGCCAGGTAAACGCACCTGAGCAAGGTAAACGCACCTGATCCAGGTAAACACAGCTGAACCAGGTAAACGCACCTGATCCAAGTAGGCACACCTGAGCCAGGTAAACGCACCTGATCCAGGTAAATGCACCTGATCCAGGTAAATGCAGCTGAACCAGGTAAACGCACCTGATCTAAGTAGGCACACCTGAGCCAGGTAAATGCACCTGAACCAGGTAAACACACCAGAGCCAGGTAAACGCACCTGATCCAAGTAGGCACACCAGAGGGGTATACTACGAAGCAAGTTCGACACAGCCAGGCTTTCTTTGGGTGAGCTGGCTTAACAAACCTGAAACTCGCGATCAGAGATAACCGGTACCACGACGGTGGTTATCAACTATCTTTGTTAACCGCGGCTTTCTGCTTCCTGCTCTGTGCGCGTTCACACGAAAGGGGGCGTTTGACGCGTCATTTGACGCCTCTTCCGGATCAAATGGATAGATGGCGGTCCGTATATTTCAGTCAGGAGGAGCAGGTTTTAATAATGCAGGGCTATGAGGATTTCAAAGAAATCTTTACGGCCAAAAGCAACACTGTAGGTGCGAATAAAGCCAGAGAGGAGTGCTGGCAAAAAATTGCAGATCGTGTAAATTCGTAATGTGACAGTGTGAGGTCCTGTCACTGACCTCCGATTGATCACGTGTTCTGGCTACTGGCTACATGCCTTTGGCTGACTGGCAATTATGCGTGACTTTTACCCGGGAATCTGGGGATCAAACCCCGCCTGGGCCCTCTGTAGTTTCTCTTGCCACAGTAAATTATATTTATTTCACCACTTAATGCACCTTAATTAATCTCCCTCCCTATTTTAGAGCGCTTAAACTTTAAACTTAATGCAGCAGATTTAAACATTATGTAGGTCTGACTGTCCCATTATGAATGATAAATAAAAATCACTTTAGTTTTTTGCTAAATCTATGTGAAATTAATTTAAGATTTAATATTATCTGTGATACCAATATACGTTCACCGGCCACTTTAATAGGTTCCCTATCACCCTGGGAATCTATGAATTATATTAAAACATTTCACATGAAATTCCACGTCACACTGATTATCAATATAATAAACTATTAATTTATGTTACCTAATTTAGTAAAACGCTTCTTTTATTTGAAGCGTGGGCAGATGTCCAGGGAATACTACAAACATATTCAGCAGTTTAGTAAGAGCAAGTACAACCTTTATTCCAGTATTCTGGCTCAGATTTTCTGCATCACCAACTGAATGCATGTAGGTTCCCGCGGCAAAGAAACGCAAAGAAACGCACACCGTTAGCGCTACTGTGAGCGCACGGCTGCGTTTGGTGGCGCTGCCAATATCTGGCTCTAGCAGATTACAAATGTAACGTATTCCCTCAGCTGGAAATCTCTAGCGTTCATAGAGAATATGGTCATGGGAAGCCAGCGGATCAGTCCGGTCTCTGAATACTCTCCCTCCATTGATCCTGGCGCTAAAGTCAACAGGATTGGGTGAAAGTGAAAGGGCGGCGCTTTTTAGAGCCGATTTGAGCCTAAACTCTGCACATAACCTGCTCCGGACCAGGTTAAGTTTGCAGAGTAAGTTACCATGGTGATCTAGCCAGGTTGAAAGAGAGTCACCTTCGTGGTACCGGAAATCCTGGTTTTAGACTCAACATACCTCGCTAACCCTCTAATCTCACTTCGTAGTATACCCCTCAGAGCCATGTAAATGCACCTGAACCAGGTAAACGCACCTGAACCAGGTAAACGCACCTGAACCAGGTAAACGCACCTGAGCTAGGTAAAAGCACCTGAGCCAGGTAAACGCACCTGATCTAAGTAAACGCACCTGAGCCAGGTAAACACACCTGAGCTAGGTAAACGCACCTGAACCAGGTAAATGCACCTGAACCAGGTAAACGCACCTGAACCAGGTAAACGCACCTGAGCTAGGTAAAAGCACCTGAACCAGGTAAACGCACCTGATCCAAGTAGGCACACCTGAGCCATGTAAATGCACCTGAACCAGGTAAACGCACCTGAACCAGGTAAACGCACCTGAGCTAGGTAAAAGCACCTGAACCAGGTAAACGCACCTGATCCAAGTAGGCACACCTGAGCCAGGTAAACGCACCTGAGCCAGGTAAATGCACCTGAGCCTGGTAAACGCACCTGAGCCTGGTAAACGCACCTGATCCAAGTAGGCACACCTGAATCAGGTAAACGCACCTGAACCAGGTAAACGCACCTAAGCCGAGTAGGCACACCTGAGCTATGTAAATGCACCTGAACCAGGTAAACGCACCTAAGCCGAGTAGGCACACCTGAGCCATGTAAATGCACCTGAACCAGGTAAACGCACCTGAACCAGGTAAACACACCTGAGCCAGGTAAAAGCACCTGAACCAGGTAAACGCAATTGATCGAAGTAGGCACACCTGAGCCAGGTAAACGCACCTGATCCAAGTAGGCACACCTGAGCCAGGTAAACGCACCTGAACCAGGTAAACAAACCTGATCCAAGTAGGCACACCTGAGCCAGGTAAATGCACCTGAGCCAGGTAAACGCACCTGAACCAGGTAAACAAACCTGATCCAGGTAAACGCACCTGAGCCAGGTAAACGCACCTGAGCCAGGTAAACGCACCTGAGCAAGGTAAATGCACCTGATCCAGATAAACGCACCTGATCCAGGTAAAAACAGCTGAACCAGGTAAAAGCACCTGATCTAAGTAGGCACACCTGAGCCAGGTAAATGCACCCGAGCCAGGTAAACGCACCTGAACCAGGTAAACAAACCTGATCCAGGTAAACGCACCTGAGCCAGGTAAACGCACCTGAGCCAGGTAAACGCACCTGAGCCAGGTAAACGCACCTGATCCAGATAAACGCACCTGATCCAGGTAAACACAGCTGAACCAGGTAAACGCACCTGATCCAAGTAGGCACACCTGAGCCAGGTAAATGCACCTGAGCCAGGTAAACGCACCTGAACCAGGTAAACAAACCTGATCCAGGTAAACACACCTGAGCCAGGTAAACGCACCTGAGCAAGGTAAACGCACCTGAGCAAGGTAAATGCACCTGATCCAGATAAACGCACCTGATCCAGGTAAACACAGCTGAACCAGGTAAACGCACCTGATCCAAGTAGGCACACCTGAGCCAGGTAAATGCACCTGAGCCAGGTAAACGCACCTGAACCAGGTAAACAAACCTGATCCAGGTAAACGCACCTGAGCCAGGTAAACGCACCTGAGCAAGGTAAACGCACCTGAGCAAGGTAAATGCACCTGATCCAGATAAACGCACCTGATCCAGGTAAAAACAGCTGAACCAGGTAAAAGCACCTGATCTAAGTAGGCACACCTGAGCCAGGTAAATGCACCTGAGCCAGGTAAACGCACCTGAACCAGGTAAACAAACCTGATCCAGGTAAACGCACCTGAGCCAGGTAAATGCACCTGAGCCAGGTAAACGCACCTGAGCCAGGTAAATGCACCTGAGCCAGGTAAACGCACCTGAGCCAGGTAAAGGCACCTGAGCCAGGTAAACGCACCTGAGCCAGGTAAAGGCACCTGAGCCAGGTAAAGGCACCTGAGCCAGGTGTGGTGTCTCTGCTGACGGGTCACTAACGGGTCACTGATGGTCCCGGTGTCTCCTCTGCTGCAGGTGAAGTATAAGAAGGACTTTGAGGAGAGCAAAGGTCGAGGGTTCGTGGTGTCGGACACTCCGGAGATGCAGCGTCTCAGGAAGACTCAGGAGCAGATCAGTAACGTACGTACTGGTATCCATGGTAACGCGATGAGTGTCTGAGGGTGAATCTGGTCAGTGAGCACCGTCCATGTTTATCACACAAACACACCCAAACACCCAATGCTCAGCATCCATCAGCTCACCAGGATCAACTTCATGAGCTCCATCGTTAAGTTTGAACTGTATAATTACAACCACATCAGTATCTGACGAGGAGAGAACAAGATTAAACACTGACAGGAAACACAGATGATGTTAAGATGTTTGTGCTTGTGAGTGTGTTTGTTGACAGATGCTGATGCAGATCTGCAGACGACCTTCACTGACCTTCACATTAGATGGTGAATATTTCCCTCCTTTTTCTATTTGCATTAAAAACTGTTGGTTTCAGCTAAAAACAGGACACTAGAGGCTGCAGTTCCTCTACCGACCGCTAGAGGCTGCAGTTCCTCTACCGACCACTAGAGGCTGCAGTTCCTCTACCGACCGCTAGAGGCTGCAGTTCCTTTACCGACCGCTAGAGGCTGCGGTTCCTCTACCGACCGCTAGAGGCTGCGGTTCCTCTACCGACCGCTAAAGGCTGCGGTTCCTCTACCGACCGCTAGAGGCTGCGGTTCCTTTACCGACCGCTAGAGGCTGCGGTTCCTCTACCGACCGCTAGAGGCTGCAGTTCCTCTACCGACCGCTAGAGGCTGCAGTTCCTTTACCGACCGCTAGAGGCTGCAGTTCCTCTACCGACCGCTAGAGGCTGCGGTTCCTCTACAGACCACTAGAGGCTGCAGTTCCTCTAACGACCACTAGAGGCTGCAGTTCCTCTAACGACCACTAGAGGCTGCAGTTCCTCTACCGACCACTAGAGGTTGCAGTTCCTCTACCGACCACTAGAGGCTGCAGTTCCTCTAACGACCGCTAGAGGCTGCAGTTCCTCTACCGACCACTAGAGGTTGCAGTTCCTCTACCGACCACTAGAGGCTGCAGTTCCTCTACTTACCGCTAGAGGCTGCAGTTCTTCTACCGACCGCTAGAGGCTGCAGTTCCCTACCGACCACTAGAGGCTGAAGTTCCTCTACCGACCGCTAGAGGCTGCAGTTCCTCTACTGACCACTAGAGGCTGCAGTTCCTCTACCGACCACTAGAGGCTGCGGTTCCTCTACCGACCACTAAAGGCTGCAGTTCCTCTACCGACCACTAGACGCTGCGGTTCCTCTACCGACCACTAGAGGCTGCGGTTCCTCTACCGACCACTAGAGGCTACGGTTCCTCTAAACCGACCACTAGAGGCTACGGTTCCTCTACCGACCACTAGAGGCTTTCCTTACCGACCACTAGAGGCAGTTTCCTCTACCGACCACTAGAGACTGCAGTTCCTCTACTTACCGCTAGAGGCTGCAGTTCCTCTACCGACCACTAGAGACTGCAGTTCCTCTACTTACCGCTAGAGGCTGCAGTTCCTCTACCGACCACTAGAGGCTGCAGTTCCTCTACTTACCGCTAGCTAGAGGCTGCGGTTCCTCTACCGACCGCTAGAGGCTGCGGTTCCTCTACCCGACCGCTAGGGCTTGCGGTTCCTTTTACCGACCGCTAGAGGCTGCGGTTCCTTTACCGACCGCTAGAGGCTGCAGTTCCTCTACCGACCGCTAGAGGCTGCAGTTCCTTTACCGACCGCTAGAGGCTGCAGTTCCTCTACCGACCGCTAGAGGCTGCAGTTCCTCTAACCGACCGCTAGAGGCTGCGGTTCCTCTACCGACCGCTAGAGGCTGCAGTTCTTTTACCGACCGCTAGAGGCTGCAGTTCCTTTACAGTTCCTTTACCGACCGCTAGAGGCTGCAGTTCCTTTACAGTTCCTTTACCGACCGCTAGAGGCTGCAGTTCCTTTACCGACCGCTAGAGGCTGCATTTCCTCTACCGACCGCTAGAGGCTGCGGTTCCTCCACCGACCACTAGAGGCTGCAGTTCCTCTACCGACCGCTAGAGGCTGCCTTCAGTGGTCAGTGGAGGAACTGCACCTTTCTCTTCTAAAGCAGCGACTTCTATTTTTTCATTGATAATGAAAAGCAGTTAAAGTCAACAACGTCAGACTTCAGTGGTGTCCAGAGTGTTAATTGTAATTAAACGTGTGTTTGATTGTTTTAGTGCCCATCTCATCGTTGCTGGTCTGTTGACGTTTCCTCAACTGTAGAGGACGTTTCTGTGTCTGTCTTTCCTGGACGGGACACCCCGCGGGTGCTGCTGGGGACAGTCCAGACCTCTGCTGTCCAGTCACGCTGTGATTGGTCTGCAGCAGATGGCGTTTCTTTGGCTCCGCCCTGCTCTGATGTTGCTGACGTCCTCTTTACCTCCACCGCCATCTGACGCCCACGTCTGCTGCCAGACGACCCGCTGCTGGTGAGACTGGACCCAGTTGAGCCCTGTTTGTATTTCCAGTAAAGAGCAGAGAGGGAGGGGGAGACGTGCCGTAACGGGTTTCAAGCTGGGACTCGAACCTGCGGCCGCTGCAGAGGGTTGGGATTTTGCCAAAGTTAATTTCTTTTACAATAAAGAGCTCCAGTATTGAGCAGCAGGCTGGGGGTCAGCAGGGTTGAACCAGAAGGTTCCTGGTTCGATCCTGTCTGGGTTTCCCTGAGTCCTCCAGCCTCCTCCGTCAGTCCAGAGACGTGCACGTCAGGCGGACTGATCCTAAATCAGTCTGAGAAATGAGGGGAGCGGTTTGTCCACATGTGGCCCTGCGATGGACAGGTGACCTGACCAGGTGGACCTGGATTTACCTGGGATGGACTCCAGCCGACCCCCATGACCAAGATAGGCCTGAACAGGTGTGGATGGATGATGCATGGATGATGAATGGATGGAAGATGGATGGATGGATGGATGGATGGATGGATGGATGAATGATGGATGAATGATAGATGGATGGATGAATGATAGCTGGATGGATGATAGATGGATGGATGGATGGATGAATGATAGATGGATGGATGGATGGATGGATGAATGGATGGATGATAGATGGATGGATGAATGATAGATGGATGGACGGATGGATGAATAATAGATGGATGGACGGATGGATGAATGATGGATGGATGGATGGATAATGGGTGGATGGATGATGGATGGATGGATGATGATGGATGGATGAATGATGGATGGATGGATGGATGGATGGATGGATGGATGAATGATAGATGGATAGATGGATGGATGGATGGATGGATGATAGATGGGTGGAAGAATGATAGATAGATGGATGGATGGATGAATGATAGATGGGTGGATGATGATAGATAGATAGATGAATGGATAGATGGATGGATGGATGGATGAATGATTGATAGATGGATGGATGGATGGATGGATGGATGATGGATGGATGGATGGCTGATGATGGATGGATGGATGGATGATGGATGATGGATGGATGATGATGGATGATGATGGATGAGGATGGATGGATGGATGGATGGATGGATGCTGATGCTGCTGATGGATGGATGGATGATGGATGATGGATGATGATGGGATGGATGCTGATGGATGGATGGATGATGGATGGATGGATGGATGATGATGGATGGATGGATAGATGGATGGATGGATGGATGATAGATAGATGGATGATGGATAGATAGATGGATGGATAGATGGATGGATGGATAGATGGATGGATGGATGGAGGTTGCATCACTTGAACAGATTTCACAGCTAAGCGTGATCACGACAGAAGACTTGATTTTACAAGAAAACGTCAAATCTTGAAAAATACACAAGTTCACAACAAAATGTTTTTACCATAAAAGAAGTGATTTTTTTTTACAAAAGTTGATATTTTATGAAAAAGTGTCGTTATAATGAGAAAGTTTATGACTAGCTTGATTATAGCACATAAAGTTGCAATTATACTAAATGTCCAATTTTTAAATAAAATCGTAATTTTGCGTCAAAAAAAATCAAAATTTTGGTTTTTAAATCAAAACTTAAAATGAAACGTCAGGATCTTTCAAAATGGATTGAATTCTAAAATTAATTGGAATTCACCCTAAATGTTGCTTTTTTTATGCAAAAAGTCACGATTTAAAAATGAAAGTGAGCGTCTGATTGTAGAAATAAATGAGTAATTAAAACCAGTATTAAATCATAAATAAGCGTCATTTAAACGTAGCTGCTGTTGCTCTTAAGGCTCCAGAGTCGTCGTCTTTTTCCTGGTTTGTTTTTGGAGCCTCCAGGTGGCCACGGCTGGTTACTGCAGGATCTCATGGTACATTTACTGACCGTGAACTCACCTTGAACCCGTCAGTCCGAACACACCTCATGAGACCGGAGCCATAACTGGCGCTGATGTGGATGGAGGCGTTGTGGAGATAAGGCCTGAAGTAGACGGCTAAATGTAGAACCCGCCCGCGATAAGAGGCGCCACCCAGTCGTCTCCAGAGACGGTCCAACTGAGAGCGGTCAGACGCAGGTGGACGTCGGAGGTAAAACAAGAAGCTCAAAGGTTGAGAGTAATTTAGAGATATTAAAGCGGCTTGAAGACAGGAAGCTAGCGGATAAACCATGGAGAGACGACCAGAGACCAAAGGTGAGTGCTGAAGGGATCAAGGAAACAGCTGAAGGGTCCAGGAACTTTGACCTTGAGGAACTCTGAGGTGTCCAGGATGATGGCTGAAGCTGAAGAGGTGACCTTAACTTTTGAAGGAAGGTTTAGCAACGAGGATCGACACGATTCTGGAATCTAAATCGGGCTATCTGTCAACGGCCAACAGACAGAGTAAACAAACCTGGTGACCGGTTGGAACAGAACCACCGTACCTCAGTTATATGAGCTCAGCTATGATGCTAACTAATGTTACCTGTCCATCTGAGGACTGGGGCAACACCAGGCTAGCAGGAGGCTCCTTGGTAGGGTCCTTGGTAGATTCCTCGACTGAGGGTCCCTGGTGGAGGGTCACCAATAGAGTCCCTGGTAGAGGGTCACCAGTAGAGTCCCTGGTAGAGGGTCACCAGTAGAGTCCCTGGTAGAGGGTCACCAGTAGAGTCCCTGGTAGAGGGTCACCAGTAGAGTCCCTGGTAGAGGGTCACCGGTAGAGTCCCTGGTAGATGGTCACCAGTAGAGTCCTCGGTAGAGGGTCACCGGTAGAGTCCCTGGTAGACGGTCACTGGTAGAGTCCCTGGTAGAGGGTTACCAATAGAGTCCCTAGAGTCAGAGGTCACCAGTAGAGTCCCTGGTAGAGGGTCACTGGTAGAGGGTCCCTGGTAGAGGGTTACCAGTAGTACCCTGGTAGAGGGTCCCTAGAGTCCCTGGTAGAGGGTCACCGGTAGAGTCCCGGTAGAGTCCTGGTAGAGGTCACCAGTAGAGTCCCTGGTAGAGGGTCACCGGTAGAGGGTCCCTGGAGTCCCTGGTAGAGGGTCACCGTAGACGGTCCCTGGTAGAGGGTCACCAGTAGAGTCCCTGGTAGAGGGTCACCGGTAGAGTCCCTGGTAGACGGTCACCAGTAGAGTCCCTGGTAGAGGGTCACCGGTAGAGTCCCTGGTAGACAGTCACCAGTAGAGTCCCTGGTAGAGGGTCACCGGTAGAGTCCCTGGTAGAGGGTCACCGGTAGAGGGTCACCGGTAGAGTCCCTGGTAGACGGTCACCGGTAGAGTCCCTGGTAGACAGTCTCCAGTAGAGTCCATGGTAAAGGGTCACCGATAGAGGGTCCCTGGTAGAGGGTTACCAGTAGTGTCCCTGGTAGAGTCCCTGGTAGAGTCCCTTGTAGAGGGTCACCAGTAGACGGTCCCTGGTATAGGGTCACCGGTAAGTCCCTGGTAGAGGGTTACCAGTAGTGTCCCTGGTATAGGGTCACCGGTAAGTCCCCTCGTAGAGGGTCACCAGTAGGGTCCCTGGTAGAGGGTCACCGGTAGAGTCCCTGGTAGAGGGTCACCAGTAGGGTCCCTGGTAGAGGGTCACCAGTAGGGTCCCGGTAGAGTCCCTGGTAGGGTCACCGGTCCCTGGGAGGGGTCCCTGGTAGAGGGTCACTGGTAGAGTCCCTGGTAGAGGGTCACCAGTAGAGTCCCTGGTAGAGGGTCACCGGTAGAGGATCCCTGGTAGAGGGTCACCAGTAAGGTCCCTGGTAGAGGGTCACCGTAGAGTCCCTGGTAGAGGGTCACCAGTAAGGTCCCTGGTAGAGGGTCACCAGTAGAGTCCCTGGTAGAGGGTCACCGGTAGAGGATCCCTGGTAGAGGGTCACCAGTAAGGTCCCTGGTAGAGGGTCACCAGTAGAGTCCCTGGTAGAGGGTCACCAGTAGAGTCCCTGGTAGAGGGTCCCTGGTAGAGGGTCACCGGTAGAGGATCCCTGGTAGAGGGTCACCGGTAGAGCCCCTGGTAGAGGGTTACCAGTAGAGCCCCTGGTAGAGGGTCACCGGTAGAGTCCCTGGTAGAGGGTCACCAGTAGGGTCCCTGGTAGAGGGTCCCTGGTAGAGTCACCGACCAAAACCTTGGCGGAGGTCAGGCAGAGATGGTCCTAGTGAAGGAGCCAGGTGCGAGCCAACCGCTAACTAGCGGTCAGGTTAGTCCAGTTGGGTCCAGACCAACCTGGGAGGTGGTTCAGCTGAAGAAGCTAGCTTTGGTGGCTCCCGCCAGAGCTAGAAGCTAAAATGCTCAGCAGCTCAGCAGAGTAGATGATCCCCTCCACTGCAGACCAACCGGAGCTGCTGGTTGTGAAACCAGTGAAGCGTGTGGGTGGAGGTAAAGAGGTCCCGCCCACTTCATCAACCCACTGACACTTCAACACAGTTTGAACATTAAATAAAATCAGATTGATTTTTTTCATCTTTAAAACATGTTTTAAAGGAACCTGCCTGTTGTGACTGAAACAGTCCACATAAGGCTTTAATCTGGGAGCAGTGTTTATGTCACTCATGAACAGAGACGACTGTAACGTTACGTAACTACTAACATGAACATTTCACTCTGCTCACACTTCAGAGTCTTTAAAATAAGAATGATGGAGCTCTGTTGGGTCTTTACTCATCACTCAGAAATCAAGTTCACTAAACCTCTGCTTAGGTTTGACACCAGAGACTGAAATGTAGCTGTCAGTAAGTTACACCACTGGTACTTATATATAATTATATAGATATAATTTTACCTGATAAAGTATGTAAAAGTTCCAGTTTGGAAATATGTTTATTTCTGCTGTGAAGTTGTTGAAACTGTTGGAGACTGACTCACTGTCAGGAACTACATTAAAGGAACTACAGCCTCTAGTGATCGGTAGAAGAACTGCAGCCTCTAGTGATCGGTAGAGGAACTGCAGCCTCTAGCAGTTTCTAGAGGAACTGCAGCCTCTAGTGGTTCCTAGAGGAACTGCAGCCTCTAGCAGTTTCTAGAGGAACTGCAGCCTCTAGTGGTTCCTAGAGGAACTGCAGCCTCTAGTGGTTTCTAGAGGAACTGCAGCCTCTAGTGGTTCTAGAGGAACTGCAGCCTCTAGTGGTTCTAGAGGAACTGCAGCCTCTAGTGGTTCGGTAGAGGAACTGCAGCCTCTAGTGGTTCGGTAGAGGAACTGCAGCCTCTAGTGGTCTCAGAGAGAACTGCAGTCTCTAGTGGTTCCTAGAGGAACTGCAGCCTCTAGTGGTTCCTAGAGGAACTGCAGCCTCTAGTGGTCGGTAGAGGAACTGCAGTCTCTAGTGGTTTCTAGAGGAACTGCAGCCTCTAGTGGTTCCTAGAGGAACTGCAGCCTCTAGTGGTTCCTAGAGGAACTGCAGCCTCTAGTGGTTCCTAGAGGAACTGCAGCCTCTAGTGATCGGTAGAGGAACTGCAGCCTCTAGTGGTTCCTAGAGGAACCGCAGCCTCTAGTGGTCGGTAGAGGAACTGTAGCCTCTAGTGATCGGTAGAGGAACCGCGGCCTCTAGTGGTCGGTAGAGGAACTGCAGTCTCTAGTGGTTTCTAGAGGAACTGCAGCCTCTAGTGGTCGGTAGAGGAACTGCAGTCTCTAGTGGTTTCTAGAGGAACTGCAGCCTCTAGTGGTCGGTAGAGGAACTGCAGTCTCTAGTGGTTCCTAGAGGAACTGCAGCCTCTAGTGGTTCCTAGAGGAACTGCAGCCTCTAGTGGTCGGTAGAGGAACTGCAGTCTCTAGTGGTTTCTAGAGGAACTGCAGCCTCTAGTGGTTCCTAGAGGAACTGCAGCCTCTAGTGGTTCCTAGAGGAACTGCAGCCTCTAGTGATCGGTAGAGGAACTGCAGCCTCTAGCGGTTCCTAGAGGAACTGCAGCCTCTAGCGGTTCCTAGAGGAACTGCAGCCTCTAGTGGTTCCTAGAGGAACCGCGGCCTCTAGTGGTCGGTAGAGGAACTGCAGCCTCTAGTGGTTCCTAGAGGAACTGCAGCCTCTAGCGGTTCCTAGAGGAACTGCAGCCTCTAGTGGTTCCTAGAGGAACTGCAGCCTCTAGCGGTTCCTAGAGGAACTTGAACTTCTGCTTCAGCGCTGCTGTGGACTTGAAAACCAGAATTCTCTCTGATCAGTAGATGTTCTTGTCGTTTTCATTGATGGATCTTGTCCGGTCAGTTATGACTGAAGGTCGTCTTTCTTCTTCCTCAGATGTTTCCAACATGGAGGAAGAAGAAGCTCCTGCTACCATGGATGGACAGGAAGAGTCTGTTCAGGAGACAACAGAATCATCAGCTAGTTACTCGTTTTCAGTGGAGGAGAAGATGGAGGAGATGGAGGAGAAGATGGAGGAGAAGATGGAGGAGAAGATGGAGGAGAAGATGGAGAAGAAGATGGAGAAGGAGATGGAGGAGAAGATGGAGGGAGGAGGTGAACAGACTGATGTGGATGAGGAGGACAAAGCCAAGACTTTGTTGGAAGCCTGGGAGTCAGAGGTTAGAATCATAAAGGTCTTGAGTTTAAGTTAATGATCTAATTACTTTAATTTCTCTTTAACATTCTAACTGTCAAAATGTCTTTGACTGTTTCTTTGAGTTAAACTTTCTGTTTGGAGTTCTCAGCCCTGGGAAGATTTTGTCTCACCTGAGAGGTGTCAGGTGACCCAGGTGACTCAAGTGACTCAGCTGACCCGGTTGTCAGGTCACTCAGGTGTCAGGTGACTCAGGTGTCAGGTGACTCAGTTATCAGGTGACTCAGGTGACCCAGTTGTCAGGTGACTCAGTTGTCAGGTGACTCAGGTGTCAAGTGACCAGTTGTCAGGGGACTTAGTTGTCAGGTGACTCAGGTGTCAGGTGATTCAGGTGACTCACGTGACTCAGGTGACTCAGTTATCAGGTGACTCAGGTGTCAGGTGACTCAGCTGTCAGGTGACTCAGTTATCAGGTGACTCAGGTGTCGGGTGACTCAGGTGACCCAGTTGTCAGGTGACTCAGTTGTCAGGTGACTCAGGTGTCAAGTGACCAGTTGTCAGGGGACTTAGTTGTCAGGTGACTCAGGTGTCAGGTGATTCAGGTGACTCACGTGACTCAGGTGACTCAGTTATCAGGTGACTCAGGTGTCAGGTGACTCAGTTATCAGGTGACTCAGGTGTCAGGTGACTCAGGTGACCCAGTTGTCAGGTGACTCAGTTGTCAGGTGACTCAGGTGTCAACTGAGCCAGTTGTCAGGGGACTCAGGTGTCAAGTGACCAGTTGTCAGGGGACTTAGTTGTCAGGTGACTCAGGTGTCAGGTGATTCAGGTGACTCACGTGACTCAGGTGACTCAGTTATCAGGTGACTCAGGTTTCAGGTGACTCAGTTTCAGGTGACTCAGTTGTCAGGTGACTCAGTTGTCAGGTGACTCAGGTGTCAGGTGACTCAGTTGTCAGGTGACTCAGGTGTCAGGTGACTCAGTTATCAGGTGACTCAGGTGTCAGGTGACCCAGTCAGGAGACCAGGTGTGTCAGGTGACCCAGTCAGGTGACAGGTGACTCAGTTATTAGGTGACCCTGTTGTCAGGTGACCCTGTTGTCAGGTGACCCAGGTGTGGGGTGACTCAGTTGTCAGGTGACTCAGGTCACTCAGGTGACCCTGTTGTCAGGTGACCCAGGTGTCGGGTGACTCAGTTGTCAGGTGACTCAGGTGACCCAGTTGTCAGGTGACTCAGGTGTCGGGTGACTCAGGTGACTCAGTTGTCAGGTGACTCAGGTGTCCGTGACTCATGTGTCGGTAACTCAGGTGACTCAGGTGTCAGGTGACTCAGGTGACTTAGGTGACTCAGGTGTCGGTTGACTCAGGTGACTCAGGTGACTTAGGTGACTCAGGTGTTGGTTGACTCAGGTGACTCAGGTGACCCAGGTGTCAGGTGACTCAGGTGTCGGTTGACTCAGGTGACTCAGGTGACTCAGGTGTCGGTTGACTCAGGTGACTCAGGTGTCAGTGACTCAGGTGTCAGTGACTCAGGTGACTCAGGTGTCGGTTGACTCAGGTGACTCAGGTGACTCAGGTGTCGGTTGACTCAGGTGACTCAGGTGACTCAGGTGTCGGTTGACTCAGGTGACTCAGGTGACTCAGGTGACTCAGGTGTCAGTGACTCAGGTGTCGGTGACTCAGGTGACTCAGGTCAGAGGAGCTCAGAGAGGATCAGTGGAGAACCAGAACCAGCAGCTGAGGGAAACCTGTGTTGTTAGAAGTTTCTGGAAGCTGCTGGATCCTTCAGGTGGTCTTTCTGTGGTTTTTCAGGCCTCGTCAGACGCCAGACCGCCGGTACCGGACCCGTCCTTCAACAGACGCTGCAGCCTCATCGTCAGCGACGTGAGTTCTGCTTCATTAACACAGAGATTCTCTGATCCACAAAAACACCGCTGGTACACAACGGACCGAACCGATCCAGCATGGTGGGGGCGGGGCTTATGGGGCGGGGCTTATGGGGCGACTCATACAGGAAGAGAACGTTTAATTCTGAACTAAAACTTGGAACATTTTTCTTTTGCCATGAAGTCTGGACCTTCTAGTTCTGTCAGTCTTGGTTCTGGTGCAGCGGTCTGACCAGCACCAGGTGTTCCACCAGTCTGGTTGGAGCTCCGCCTACGTCACCTGCTTTCTCTCTCTGATTGGCTGGAAGTCTGTCCAGAGGCAGCTTGGTACCGCCCCTAGGAGTACCAAGGTCTGTCTGCAGGTCCTGCTGGTCTGCAGTTCTGAGATGAGTTCAGTCCTGAGATGTTCAGGTGTCTGCGGCTCCACCTGCTCCAGAGTCAGGACTCCTGCAGGACCACCTCTGGAGGTGATCTGGAGGTGATCTGGAGGTGATCTCCACCAGCAGAAACGAGTCAGAAACCTTCCCTCCTGATGGCAGCGCAGAGCGGAGG
>JAGFBZ010001394.1:0-61723 GCA_018398805.1 Hirundichthys speculiger
TTTTGCACAATTTTTTTGCACTGTAACTGGAGATGCTGTTCTTAATCTTATTGTACCTATGTACAGTGACAATAAAGGATTCTATTCTATTCTATTCTATTAATTCAGTCTTTCTCAGTCTATAACAACCATTGTTATAATGACACACACCTGGCAAATGAACTGAATATTCATTCAAATCGTTTTAATGACCAGGATTTTAGCCACGAATTGGCTGTGTTTAAAGGTGCTGTGTTAGAGCCGAACAGCACAGTGGCAGTGCAGGTCGATAAGGAGAGGGTACAGAGGGTGTTCCGGGGCGTGAAGGAGAGGAAAAGTCCGGGTCCCGATGGTATCGGAGGTCGGATTCTGAGGAACTGTGCCGAACAGCTGGCAGAACATCTTCTGCTTCATCTTCTCCTGGTCACTCCAGGTCCACAGGGTGCCCCGACTAAGGAAGGACTCAATTATTATCCCTGTGCCCAAAAATAAATGCACGAAGGCAGTAAATGACTTCAGACCCGTGGCACTTACCTCCTTGGTAATGAAGTGATTTGAGAGGATAGTGAAGGACGATATTATGAACACTGTCCAGGCAAACTTTGACCCTCTCCAGTTTGCGTATCGGCCCGGGAGGGGGGTCGATGATGCAGTAATCACCCTTCTCAACATGATTATGTTGCACTTAGATGGTGTCGGAAGTTTTGTCCACCTGCTTTTTATCGATTTTACATCTGCTTTTAAGTGCATTCAGCCCCATATTTTAGCCGAGCGTCTTTTCAATTTTAACATTGACAAAGGTCTGGTTCACTGGCTGTTGGATTTTTTTAACTGACAG
Organism: Hirundichthys speculiger; assembly: GCA_018398805.1. Classification (NCBI taxonomy): domain Eukaryota; kingdom Metazoa; phylum Chordata; class Actinopteri; order Beloniformes; family Exocoetidae; genus Hirundichthys; species Hirundichthys speculiger. The sequence continues at coordinate 818 of JAGFBZ010001394.1, forward strand.
ATCACAACGGGTCAGGGTCAACGGCGTTCTGTCTGACGTCCTCTTCTCCTCCACCGGCTCTCCTCAGGGTTGCGTCCTTTCGCTGCTCCTTTTTGTATTATATACAAACGCTTGCCGGAGTTTACATGAGAGGCGTCACATCATTAAGTTCGCCGATGATTCCGTGATCGTGTCCCTCCTCAGCCACGACGACCCCGTGCCCGGCCCTGTAGAGGAGGACTTCATTTTGTGGTGCAAATCGTCTTTCCTGACCATTAACATCGACAAAACCAAGGAAATTATCATTGATTTTAGGAAGTCCCGTGCAACCACCACTCCCCTGTCCATCAACGGTCTAGCTGTAGAATCAGTCCAGCTGTACAAATACCTCGGGAAACTAATTGATGACACGTTGTCCTTCGATAATCAGATCGACGCCGTGTGCAAAAGGCCAACCAGCGCTTGTACTTCCTTCGGAAACTCAGGAATATAAACACTGATAAAAGGTTCATGGAAATGTTTTATTCTTGTTTTATTGAGTCTGTCCTGACATTCTCTTTTATTTGCTGGTTCGGGCTAATTAGTCTTAAAAATCGGAGTAGACTCCAGGGGATGGTTAAAGTGTGCAGTAAAATTGTTGGCACCCCCCTGACAGAGATCTCGGCCTTGCACAAAACCAGGTCTTTAAAGAAAGCCAGACTGGTGTTCTCTGACCCGAGCCACCCTCTGGCATCTGAATTTAGGTTGCTCCCCTCTAGACGTAGATTTCAGGTGCCAAGAATAAGAACAAACAGATTTAAAAAATCCTGGGTTCCGGTGGTCATTGGCCTTTTAAATAATGAATAGTTTTAACCCCCTTTTAAGACGCACTGCACTGTGGGCAACTAATTTAATTTTATCTCTGTTTCTATTATTTTATTGCCTTTTATTGTCTTGTTCTTGTCAGTGTTGTGCATGTTATTGTTGTGATCTTGCTGCTACTGCACTGCTAATTGCCCCCTGAGGACAATAAAGTTTTCTTGATCTTGAACTTGATCTACAAACTATTTACATATTTTATACTCCTTTTTTATAGTTACTTATATGCTTGCATTTAAACAGAAAAGAAAATCTATATTTATATCACATATGATTAATTAACATCTATTTATTAGCATTACTGGGAGTAGAGGCCATTAAATCTTTAATGCCATAATTCTAACGCTTTGGATAAACATATTAAATAATAATAAATAAATAATATTACCACTTAATATTAACTAAAACAATAATAAAACCAAAGCAGGTAATCAGATGATTACAATCCCACATTTCTCTTTCTCATTTACACAAGAAAGAAAAAACATACCAACCTAAGGCTTATTAACACTGTATCAAGCTACCGCAAATGTGGACATAACACTTCCTGTAGCGTATAAATCCTCCTGCTAAAAAACCAGGCAGGATGCTTTTATTGTGAAATCAGCGTGCCACTTCCGGTGGCTAGTTAGCCTTAGCTTCACTATTGGGACAGAAACGGCGATCTTTATCAAATACTCCGTCCACCTAGCGTAATCACAAAACACTCTTAACAGCAGTATGAACAGGTAACACATGTAAACATAGTTTGAACTCTACATAACATACTTTGACCCGATGTGCAGAGTCAGATGAGCCAGGAGCAGTAGCTAGTCCATGAATGGCATGCAGGCAATTAAACTCCGACCTGTTCTCCACAAGAGGACTCATCTACAGTTAGGGTTACCAACCGTCCCGATTTGCCCGGGACATCCCGTTTTTTAGGTGAATTTTATTTGCCCCGTGAAGAACTGCTCTCGTCCCGCATTTCAGTCATAGTCTTGACAGCATTTTTTAATGGAATGTTTATGAAGCATTTCGTCCAGTGATAGACTGCTGATTGGTGACACATTCTAAACAGGGAGTTTTGATAGGCTACTATGCCCCAAAACTCAATGTTTACAAAGTATTTTGTCCAATGATAACAGACTGGTGTATGATGACACATTCTAATCAGGGAACTGTGATAGGCTACGCCAACCTGCATGTATACGTTGCTATGGGAGACGGTTGTAATCAGTGAAGTTTACTGAGGGAAATGGATGAACCAGCTAAAAAAAGAGGCTTTGCAGATAAAAGGTCGTGGGTTAAAGCCACTACAGACCCTAGAAGAGCATTTTGTACTTTATGCCGCCGCGAGATATCGATTGGCCATGGTGGCGAGCACGACTCATCCCATCATGAAGACACCGAGTGTCATAAAAAGGCTGTGCTAGCTAAAGGAGCAAGCAATATCACTTCATTCTTCGCCGCATCTACTGCTGAAATTGACAACATTTCTGCAAGCGAGGTGGCCTATATATACCACAACATCAAACACGTTCACAGCAATAACAGTGCTGACTGCACCGTGAAATTAAACGGGGCTTTATTTCAAGACTCGAGTGTCGCTAAGAAGATGCACTTGGGAAGAACCAAAGCGGAGATGATCACCATGAATGTGTTGGGTCCAAGCACTGTGGGGAAAATAGTCTCCTATCTTTCTTCAGGTGATGGTGAGCCCCTTTATTTTTCACTCGCTAGCGATGCCTCTAACAAGGGAAACAGAAAAATGTTTCCAGTGTGTGTGAGGTACTTTTCCGCGTCGGATGGCGTAATGTCCAAGTTGTTGGATTTCTACGAAAACAGCGACGAATCTGCGAATGGCATACATAAGGCTCTCCTTTCCTGTCTTGACATATATGGTCTTAATGTTGAAAACATCACCGCATATGCCGCCGACAATGCAAATGTTAACTTCAGAAAGCACCATTCTGTCTACAAATTGCTCACCAGCGTAAACAATGGCATTCTAAAAGCTAACTGCCCGGCACATGTTGCACACAACTTGTGTGGAACATGCATAATTAATTTCACAAAATTATCCTGAAATTAGTAGGATTGTGGTCTGGATAAGAAAACATAATCATTTCTGGCATGGGTAGGGTGGCAAGACGTCAGTCTTTTCAGTGCCTTAAAATGCAGGAAATTGCATCTAAGAAACACAAAATTTTCTGGGGGAGGACCAGAAATTGATTATTGATTTCATCTTTTTTAGGAAGCATGGTACCATACTTAAGGTAAGGTACATGTCAGGTTTTCATGTTATTTAAGATCAATGTATAGTATTATTTAAGAAACTCTATTCCCTTAAAATATGAGACTATAACTCAGTGAATAATATTCAACCACTCAGTTCAATTACTGTTAACTCATTGGCTGCCAACCAGCTGCACAGCTTGTTTACAGATATTGTATTCTATGACTATCTGAACACTGAAGCCGCCATAATAAAGAGTAGTGTCTGTTCTGTCCTGAGGAAAGTTTCCTTCCTTGCAGTGCCTTTATAGAGAGTTACGATGCTGCCACACTAACTATGATGTTCAAAACTCTAATATGTAATTTGACTAGGCCTGTCAGTCACATACATTTTTTAATCTCAATTATTCGAAAGATTTTTATAGTTAACTCGCAATTAATCGTACATTAATCACATATTTTTAATGTTCTGGTTATCCATCCATCCATCCATCCATCCATCCACCCATCATATATACCCATTTTGTCCTATACAGGCTCACAGGGATCTGCTTTATTTTTTTAAGCCTTTGAATCAGAAGTCCACAAATGCTGGCATACTTTTTAGAGGCTTAATTCAGTCTTTCTCAGTCTATAACAACCATTGTTATAATGATACTCACACATACAAACTATTTATATATTTTATACTCCTATTTTATAGTTGCTTATATGCTTGCATTTTAAACAGAAAAGAAAATCTATATCTTTATCACATATGGTTGATTAACATTTATTTATTAGCATTACTGGGAGTGAGAGCCATTAAATCTGTACCTCCAGAATTCTAACGCTTTGGATAAACATATTATTTAATACCTAGGCTACAGACAAAAAGAATAAAACAGATTTAGTTTTCCTAAATCCCATCGCATTTTTAGCCTTTTAGCTCTATTCTATGTAAGAATTAGCCTGCTTGACACATTTTATAGTTTTAATATTATGCTAGGGTGACCCAAAAATCCAAAGAGAGGACACCCTACTGGCCTCTTGTTGATACTGCAAAAATACTCAAAGATAGTCAAAGATGACAATGTAGCTTTATAAACCATACATTTATTAAAAACATTTATTTTTAGTTTGAAATGAAAACTTTCTGATCTGTAAACATAAATAATACATCATAACCAGTAACATTCAGTGTGGTGAGATTCATGGCTGCTGAGGCACTGACTCCATCAGAATCAGATTTACACATTTATGAACCCAGCAGAGTAGATTATTCACCGTCTGGTCAACAGTAGTTTGCAGATTATGTTTTATATGTCATATCAGAATCTTTTTAAAAGATTTTCTAAAAATGAGCAGATTCTCATCTTTCAATAATCCTTCAAGTTTCTCTGCCCACAGATGGCGCCAAAGACCAGTTAATGACTTCCCAACAATGCCCCCCCCCCCCCCCCATGAAGTTAACTGCTGTCCCTATTGGAATTTCACACCTATCTGTCAGGGTCAGAAGCCAGAGACCAGAGTTTATTTACCAAAATATTCATGTAAAATCAGAAATTTGTCTTAACCCTTTAGGCGCGGATTTTTTTCAAGAAAATATTAAATTTTGATATCAAGATTTCAAAAGGCTATAACTTGAAAGCAGTTTGAGATAGAGGTATACTGTCAATGAGAAAATTGTTCAGTATGACTCAAAGTTTGTGATAGGAGTGAATTTATTCAAATAATTTGCATATTATGACGTCACAAGGTGGCAGCCATATTGGGAAATGTTCAATTTTGATATCAAGGTTTCAAAAGGGTATAACTTTAAAGTGGTTTGAGATAAAACCATACTGTAAATGAGAAATATCTTCAGTATGAACCAAAATTGGAATGGAAGTAGATTTGTCATCTAATTGGAATTATTGTGACATCACCAGGTTAGAGGCATAGAAAACATCAATTTTTGTTTTCAAGATTTCAAAAGGCTGCAATTTGAAAGTGGTTTGAGATTGGGGCATACTATAATTGAGAAATATTGTTGAAGCAAAATTTGGGCTGTAAGTAAATTGTCAACTAATTTGCATATTGTGACATCAACAGGTGGCGGCCATATTGGAAAATGTCAATTTCTTATAAAGATTTCAAAAGGGTATAATTTGAGCGGTTTGAGAAAAGGGAATACTTTCAACAGTCAATGTGAAATATATTCAGTATGAAATAAAATTTTTGATAGAAATAAATTCACTGATCCAATTTGTATAATCTTTAGGCACTGTTTGGGGGCCATATGGAATTGTATTATTTTCAAAGACCTTCAATGATCAAGATGGCACTGCTTGTAGTTTTTCAGTGTGTGGTATCTTTCAATGCAAGGCACAGCACAAAGACCTACTCCACACTGACGGATGTTTCACAGGTGATGAGGCTCCAGAATTCATCATTCAGAAAAATAGAGATAAAATCAAGTGGCTCAAAATTTGTCAGATCGTCTCCACAATAACCAACAGGCTCATCAAAATTTGGGATCCACTTTAGATATTCTTCCTCTCCTCTCAAGAATTCCCAGCCATCATCATTATAATCACTGCCGCCGTGATTTGTGGTGCGGCGGTGAACGCCATCACCGCCATTACCGGTGTGTTTTCTCCTGCGACTTCTCCCACTTCCCTCACAACCGCGGCTGTTTTCATCCCTGCTACATTCACGCATAATCGCGGTGTTATGAGACCCTCTGACATCCCGACCACATCCTCTGCTTGGTTTTTGCAAGCCACACTGAGGTGAAGCACCTGCTATACTGTGTGATGGTTGTGGACTATGGCGCGTGGACCTGCCGTCACTACTCATGTCAGTTTTATCGTCATTGAACAACTCTACGTTTTCCTCCTCAGAGTCGGAGTCAGCCAGTAACTGACAAAGTACTTCGTCGATGGTAAACCGACCTCTCGGCATCGTAAGTAAATGAAAAATTTACTTTTTCGCTCTGTTCTGCTCTCGCTCCGTTCAGCTCTACTACCGCCGCTGCGCCGCCCCGTCTCTGCGACGGAGGGTACTTTGCAAACTATTTTTCTCTGAAACTTTGAATCGCACCACCCCCAAAAAATCTACTCAGATTACAGGCACACATGTCTCCTATCTCCTGGTGAAAAGTAGTGACACGATTCGGCACCACATTTATAGATACAGCCTGTTTTATTCAGCAATGTTGCTTGTCCCAATATTGCGACTTTTGGCGCTTAAAGGGTTAAAAATCTAGAAAAAATACAGAACAATTCTTGGATCTTAAGCTAACTGTCCTCATAATGTTTTTGGCATTTCATTAATATTTTTAATTAAAAAAAATGACTTTTTATACAGTCGCTCTAGCACAAGTATACATTAAAATATTTCCAATAATTCAGTACATGCCTCTAAAATTCTCAAAAAAATCACGAGTCATGCTGGCATATCCAGCTAAATTACTGTTAAATTTGGTGACTATTTGAAAAATTAGGTGCCATAAAAAATAAGTTACACTGCCAGAATTATGCCCATCGGTTACATTTGACATTTTGAAAAATATAGAGTGGTGGGCTTCTGAATTGACCATATGTTGCAGTGTATGAAATGTTTGGTTGAGTGAAAGGAACATGATCCTTCAGTCTTAGCTTCTTATGACTAACATGTGATTTTTTTATGAGTTTATTTCATTTGCGTGCGACAAAACCATCCACTTCCTGTTTGACGATGAACAGCACTGGCACCATTGGACGTGTATACATGAAATTGTACATCATGAATGAGCACCCTTCTGACTTCAGTCTGACCGCTTCTCAGGCTGATACGATGAAGAGGGAGGTAGAAAATGGACATAATAAGAGCAAAATCCTATTCCTATGACCAGATGGTGGCACTACGGAGTTTATCCAAGATTGTCATATACACTTTTTCAGGGTGGAAGAATCATCATACATATAGATTTTGGGGCAGATTGAACAATGCATGTGCAAGTTATAACAACTTTTTCATTCATGGCGAGACATCAAACTTTGCCGTCCTCTCACGGCCACGCCCTTTGATAAAAAGTTACAGTTTTCACTGTCAGTCATCTTCAATGACTTTACTACTGATTTGACGTGGTTTGAGGTCTGTCGGCTCATCACAATTGAAGCAGGGATGCCTAATGCATTTCCTGTTGCCAATAGGTGGCGCTACAACAGTTCCTAAATCTGATCGCTGCTATGTATTAAGGATCGGACTACGATCATATCCATCTGTTTTGGACCAGATTAAACACTTTATGGCCGAGTTACAGCCCATTTCTCTTTCATGGCGAGTCTGCGAGTCTCATCAAACTTTGCCGCGTCACTACAGCCACGCCCTCTGGTAAAAAGTTATATGCCTCGCAAACTTTCTTCGGCCATGTGTTTAGATTAGAACAAAACAAGTTTGGAGTCAATCGGACCAAATCTCTGGGAGGAGTTTGTTAAAGTACAAGGCCTGGAAATGACCAAAACATTGGAAAAACTGTATGTTCCATTAAAAATAGCGGACTTCCTGTGGGAGTTAGAGCAGGGGTCCAAGAGACTTTTTTGTAGGTCTGAGGATGATACATCAGTCACACAACGTTCATGTCTGTAGGTGGAAGCATATCGAGGGGCTCGTCGTTTTAAAAAAACAAGGTGGCGCTATTGAGCCACTTTTGTGTGCCCATGCACAGCACCCATAAAATATGTAAATTTCGCAGACAATGAATGCGTGTGCAAAATTTCGTGAGTTTTCGAGTATGTTAAGGCCCCCAAAAAGGCGATTCATTTCGGAGAATAATAATAATAATAATAATTAAAGCTGCAAGCAGCATTTATCGGGCCCTCGCACCCATTGCCACCGCCCCCCCATGTCCACCACCTTCCCAAGCCAGTTGGGAATCAAGGAATACAGTTCATTTGGTTAAAAATGGAAAGGTTGCCCAGAAAAACAAAAAGAACTGAAGTCGATCCACTCAGTAGTTCTAGTTGGCAGGCTGTAGTCACAGCGGTCTATAATCTTAAGTTATAAAGAGTCAGAGATCTGATGTACAATACAGTTATCCAGTCATCTCCAGTTGACTACCATAATGATCTTTGTCTGATTAGACAGCTTCAATATGTCCCTGTGCCAATAGCTAACACATATGTTTACTTAGACATCCATGCAATTTGGAGTGAATGAGGACTTTTTCAGGAGCTGTAGGAATCCAAGATCTGATAAAGAGGTTACAAAACACACTAGGACCAAGATGGTCCTTTGAAACAGTACACTGTCAAGATGTCAGATACATTGTTCAGAGTGAAAGAATCATCAAATATATGAATGTTCAAGCAGATTGGATAATGCATGTGTAATTCAGGACATTTTCCATCCTGGAAAGAAATCTGTTTAGTAGAGCTACAGTTAGTCTCAACAATAGTGTGTTAGGGCAATAGTCATAGCTACAGTTACAGGAATGGACACCAGAATAGAGCAGACTGGTCTGAAACAGCCTGCTATGCTGCTATAGGTCAACGCTGCAGGGGGACACCAACATGATCCATTAAGTTGTGTCTTCACCTTTTCTCTTCCCTCCTTTACCTTTCTTATTCAGCTGTATCCATAGTTACTTTTTTTTTTATCTCAAAATAACTCCTGTAAAGTCACAATAAAAGGATTTGTATTTATATAGATTTCTAGTAAATTACCATATTGGCTCAAATATAGGACACATCTGATTATAAGATGACTGCTATCTTTCAAATATCATTTTGGGATGAAGACAATAAAGTTATTCATAAAATAACGCATTATTGTACAATTACTAAAGGAAACCAGAGCCGAGCAGCAGTGAGGAAGACAGTAGTGGGTGTGAGGACTCCATTCCACAGCGCTGTCAGCAAATGATGGAAGTAATTGTTTCAGTGATGAATATAAAAGATTTTGGTCAGATTGTAACATTGCCAGATCACACACCTCCAGACCTCACTCTCAGACACAGCAGGATGAGGCTGATGTCTCAGCCAATGTCTCTGAAAAGACAACACCAGGACCCAGCTATCAAGAAAGTCCAAGAAAGGGTGTAGAATGTGCTGGAAGGCTTCTTCGTTTACACCAAATCAAGCCCAGCTTGACCAAGAAGAGGAAACATGTTTAGGACAGAGAGGGCTGGACCCCACCAGACTACATACAGCAGTATATTGACAAGTATTTGATGAAAAAACTTGCAGATTGCTCTAATGCTACATCACTGGCTTGAAGTGGGGACCCACTCAACATAACGCCTGATGATTTTTTTCTTTCATTTTATCTAAATACATTCACATACAAACATAAACAAACATGTTTAGATTCATGGAAAAAAGTCCGCTAGCTTAATGCTAACTTATATGGGAAATTGCATAGCGATGCTAGCTGGTTAGCATGTATGGATTAGTAAATGTATTTTCTACTGTCAACTCTGTTAATGAACGAAATGTTCTCTAAATGCGGTGTTACAACATCTGAACATAAAAATAATACTCACAGGCAAATGTTTTCTGGCCATATAAAAAGAATAAAAAGGATGGGAGTTTTCCTGCTGTCTGTCTCTCTCTAACAACCTGTCAACTGAAACTATCCCGGACATTTGTTGTCTGAACCAGCTACAGAAACACTGAAGGCACAAATTAGCATTGCTACAAGAAAATCTGTGCGTTAAACTCCCCATAATTCGCAATACGCTTTTCTGTCGTCATATCTGTCATATCCATCAATTATCCGTGCCTTTTAAAGACAAAGGACGGTCTTTGTCTTGAAAAGCATGACAACTAGATCAGACTTTTTCCATTCATAGATATCAAACTTTGCTGTCCTCTCATAGCCACACCCTTTATTAAAAAGTTACAATTTTCACTCTCTGGTATCTTTAATGTCTTTCCAACTGATTTAATATGGTTTGCAGTGTGTTGACTCATCACACACGAAGCAGGGATGCCTAATGCAAAACTTGACATTTCCAGTTGCCAATAGGTGGCGCTACAGCGGTTCCTCAATCTGATAGCTGCTATGTATTTAGGATGGGACTACGGTCAAACGCATCCGTTTTGGACCAGATTAAACACTTTATGGCTGAGTTACAGCCATTTCTCTTTCATGGCGAGTCTTCGAAATGACATCAAACTTCACCGCATCACTGCAGCCACGCCCTCTGGTAAAAAGTTATATGCTTCGCAAACTTTCTTCGGCCATGTGTCTAGATTAGAACAAAACAAGTTTGGAGTCAATCGGACCAAATCTCTGGGAGGAGTTAAAGTACGAGGCCTGGAAATGACCAAAATATTGGAAAAACTGCATGTTCCATTAAAAATACCGGACTTCCTGGGAGAATTAGAGCATGGGTCCAAGAGACTTTTTTGTAGGTCTGAGGATGATACATCAGTCACACAAAGTTCATGTCTGTAGGTAGAAGCATATCGAGGTGCTCATCGTTTTAAAAAAACAAGGTGGCGCTATTGAGCCACTTTTGTGTGCCATGTGCAGCACCCATAAAATATGTAAAATTCTCACACAACTAATATGTGTGGAAAATTTTGTAACTTTTTGAGTATGTTAAGGCCCCCAAAAAAGCAATTTATTTTGGAGAAGAGCACTTCCTGTTTAATGATAAATAGCACTGGCACTGTTGGACTTGCATACATGAAATTGTACACCATGAGTGAGGACCCTTCTGACTTCAGTCTGACCGCTTCTCAGGCTGATACGATGATGAAGAAGGCAGATAATGGACATAATAAGACAAACATCCTATTCCTATGACCAGATGGTGGCGCTAGGGAGTTCATCCAAGATTGTCATATACACTTGTTCAGGGTGGAAGAATCATCAGACATATAGATTTTGGTGCAGATTGAACAATGCATGTGCAAGTTATAACAACTTTTCCATTCGGCGAGACATCCAACTTCGCCGTACTCTCACAGCCACGCCCTTTGATAAAAAGTTACAGTTTTCACTGTCAATCATCTTCAATGTCTTTACTACTGAATTGACTGCTTTGAGGTTTGTCAGCTCATCACACTCGAAGCAGGGATGCCTAATGCAAAACTTGACATTTCCAGTTGCCAATAGGTGGCGCTACAGCGGTTCCTCAATCTGATAGCTGCTATGTATTAAGGATCGGACTACATCATACTGATCTGTTTTGGACAAGATTAAACACTTTATGGCCGAGTTACAGTCCATTTCTCTTTCATGGCGAGTCTTCGAAATGACATCAAACTTCGCCGCGTCACTGCAGCCACGCTCTCTGGTAAAAAAGTTATATGCTTCGCAAACTTTCTTCGGCCATGTGTCTAGATTGGAACAAAACAAGTTTGGAGTCAATCGGACCAAATCTCTGGGAGGAGTTAAAGTACGAGGCCTGGAAATGACCAAAATATTGGAAAAACTGCATGTTCCATTAAAAATACCGGACTTCCTGGGAGATTAGAGCATGGGTCCAAGAGACTTTTTTGTAGGTCTGAGGATGATACATCAGTCACACAAAGTTCATGTCTGTAGGTAGAAGCATATCGAGGTGCTCATCGTTTTAAAAAAACAAGGTGGCGCTATTGAGCCACTTTTGTGTGCCATGTGCAGCACCCATAAAATATGTAAAATTCTCACACAACTAATATGTGTGGAAAATTTTGTAACTTTTTGAGTATGTTAAGGCCCCCAAAAAAGCAATTTATTTTGGAGAAGAGCACTTCCTGTTTAATGATAAATAGCACTGGCACTGTTGGACTTGCATACATGAAATTGTACACCATGAGTGAGGACCCTTCTGACTTCAGTCTGACCGCTTCTCAGGCTGATACGATGATGAAGAAGGCAGATAATGGACATAATAAGACAAACATCCTATTCCTATGACCAGATGGTGGCGCTAGGGAGTTCATCCAAGATTGTCATATACACTTGTTCAGGGTGGAAGAATCATCAGACATATAGATTTTGGTGCAGATTGAACAATGCATGTGCAAGTTATAACAACTTTTCCATTCGTGGCGAGACATCCAACTTCGCCGTACTCTCACAGCCACGCCCTTTGATAAAAAGTTACAGTTTTCACTGTCAATCATCTTCAATGTCTTTACTACTGAATTGAACTGCTTTGAGGTCTGTCAGCTCATCACACTCGAAGCAGGGATGCCTAATGCAAAACTTGACATTTCCAGTTGCCAATAGGTGGCGCTACAGCGGTTCCTCAATCTGATAGCTGCTATGTATTAAGGATCGGACTAAGATCATACTGATCCGTTTTGGACAAGATTAAACACTTTATGGCCGAGTGACAGTCCATTTCTCTTTCATGGCGAGTCTTCGAAATGACATCAAACTTTGCCGCGTCACTGCAGCCACGCCCTCTGGTAAAAAGTTATATGCTTCGCAAACTTTCTTCGGCCATGTGTCTAGATTGGAACAAAACAAGTTTGGAGTCAATTGGACCAAATCTCTGGGAGGAGTTAGTTAAAGTACGAGGCCTGGAAATGACCAAAACATCGGAAAAGCTGCATGTTCCATTAAAAATATCCGACTTCCTGTGGGAGTTAGAGCATGGGTCCATGAGACTTTTTTGTAGGTCTAAGGATGATACATCAGTCACACAAAGTTCATGTCTGTAGGTGGAAGCATATCGAGGTCGTTTTTAAAAAACAAGGTGGTGCTATTGAGCCACTTTTGTGTGCTCATGCGCAGCACCCATAAAAATATGTAAATGTCGCAGACAATGAATGCGTGTGCAAAATCTCGTGAGTTTTCGAGTATGTTAAGGCCCCCAAAAGGCGATTCATTTTGGAGAATAATAATAATAATAATAATAATAATAATAATAATAATAATAATAACATTCAAAATACAATAGGCTCCTCGCACCCTCGGTGCTCGGGCCCTAATAATAATAATAATAATAAACATTCAAAATACAATAGGGTCCTCGCACCCTCAGTGCTTGGGCCCTAAACATTCAAAATACAATAGGGTCCTCGCACCCTCGGTGCTCGGGCCCTAATAACATACACACCACTATTAATTACATAATTACATACACTATTAGTTCTAAAATGATTACATTTAATGCATTGAGGTGTAAATAAACTATCTCAAATATTTGTTCAAAAACAAATTTTCAGAGGTCCCCAGGTGTCAGTCTCATTCGTTAGCATTACTGTTGTAGGGGCTTCTCACTCAATTTATTAATACTTTAATAATAACAGGGTGCCACCGACTTCTTACCACGCCAATGCTGGGAAAAATCAATCATCAGAGTCCGACAAGTTTTAACAATATTTATTTAGACACAGACAATAAAACACAGGCATATAAGGCAATTATATCATACGGTATATATATCAGACAAATTATAAATGCAGAATTGTGACTCTGAACTTCTGATTGGCTAGCACACAGGAAGAGGCTACGGCAAGCGGAAGAAGGAGGAGAGGGAAAAATAAAAATAAACACTCAGGCAGGACCGCCTGTGATTTTACCGGCTAAAAGAACTCTTAATCGTGAACTGGAAGAGGTTTCTAAACCACTAACCAAATAAAGAAAAATAAAACAAAGTTCCAAGCTTAACTAACTGTTGAATAATGATTGCTAGGCCGAGTCAGCTACGATAGATGCCAGATGTTAACACCGTAAAACACACAATCCCGCCCCTTCGCCTACCAGATTTGGGGCTTGACTCCCGTGTTGGTCGGGTCGACGTCAAACGGTTAGCAGTGGTCTCCCGGTACCCGTTGAGGTCGATCGGTTGGAACAATTCTGCCCGCAGAATTGTGGGGACGTCACGGCGGAGTTCTCCCTTTTTCGTCTGGCGGCCGTGGGTCGGCTCAGGTCCGGTGCTGGACCACTGGAGATGGTCCTCTGTTGACTGGCACATAGCCTGACAAGGTTCGTTGTAGCAACGAACTTTCAACTCTCGGCCCAAAAAGATTGGTGGGCTTAATACTTTCCGGAGAAAGTTATTGTGGCGAAAAGCAAGTTACAGCCGTTGAAAGTGGCTGCGTTGCCGAACAGACTTCGATAGGTAAAAACTGGATTGTTGAGCTGTGAATTTCTAAGTACTTAAAACGCTCACCGCTGCCGTAAAAAGTTGCAAAAGTATTCAAAAATCGAATGGAGATCAGCGGTAAAAGTCTGATCACTATATGAGTTTGCTATGAACTCTTTACAAGCGCCCAGCATTGCTGTGGAAACGCCAGACGGAAAAAAAACGTTGGTCGACGAAACTTAACCAAGAGACTAAGAGTCACGTGAAAATTCTAAGTCCTAACGAAAGAAAAATTGGCCAAAGTACAAAACAAAGAGATAAAGTGATGTTAAGAGAGTAAGTAAGGTATAAGCATAACAAGAGCATAGAAGAAGACAGAGAGAAAGCCGTGCTGCCTCTTTTATAGCCTTGAATATTCATGGGTTCAGGGGTGTACCAGCGGCCATAGCCACACAGAAACATCTCCACCCTATTTAAATTCCAGGGGTACATTTTGACCAGCCAGAACTTACGGTTGGCTTCTGTTATACTGCAATGACAAATGGTAACAAATGCAATTGCTCATACATACACATTTTGTTAGATTCGAGTGACATAGCCTGATACCAATATACCCCACAACAGTTCGTTTTATTTTAGAAATGTAAGTGGATAAAAAGTTGATTTCTTTTCTTTTCATACAGTTCGTCGCCATCCGTCTGCAGTACACATTTTGGCCCGGTAGATGGCAGTGTTGGTCCAGGGATTCCAGTCCTGGGCTGTTCTTTTCCTCACAGGGATCAAAGGAATTCCTTCTGAAGATTAGCCAGTAGTAAAGTACTGAGATCTGGCACATAAGTGTCTTTTCCTGCATTCCAGGGGAGAATTTACACCTGGTCTGTCCTTGTTCCTGTGAAATTTACATTCAGTGTGAGTCAACCCAAGATTTGCATCAGAGGGAGTTAACCAGCTTGAAACACAGTCCATTGTTTAAGAGGAACACCGATTCAAAGCAGGCAGTCCATCTTAGTTTATTGCACCAAAGGGGGATGTGTTATCTTCTCAATGTGGGGGATTGTGAACACGTTAGCATGTCTGGTCCCAACACCTGGCCCAAGAATGCGTATTCCTGAGGATAGGGAGGCCTGGAGATGTCTGTGTTTTCCCAGGTCAGAGAGGCCAGGAGGAAGAAGTCAATTCTGTTGTTATTTCATTCTCTATTTTAATAGCAGAGTGATTAAACGAAAGAGGGGATCCTACACTGTCATGATGAGATCACCATTTCACCTTTTTTTAAAGGTGAACAGCTATTGAGAGAAAATCTGTGCATGTATCCTATTAAGTTTGTTCGTGTGTAAAACCGTGTGTATTTTTGTGTACCTCTGTCTAAAACATGAGTAAACCGTAAACAACTTTTTGAACGTAATATATCCAAAGTTAGGTTGAAAAGGATTTTTACTAATTCTAAGCTACATTTATGCACAGATCAGGAGTTTTGAGACTCTTTTCACACCTCCGAAGCCTCACAGATTTGTGAGGCTTTAACAACCATTTAGAACTGCAATTGTCCGTTGGTATTCTTCTGGCCACATGGGTGAGCTCTTGCTCCATCCTTCTTTGGCTCCGGTAGCCTCTTAAGGCCCAAGCTGTTTTTTTAGATGCATTTTTTATTTCTCTTTGCTATTTGGGCTTGTTGGACCCTAATTAGAATAAAAATGAAGAATCATCTTTTGATGTGATGTAGTTTTAGAGAAAAATGATGTCCACATATGTGGATTCCTGGTCCGAGTTTCCATAAAACCCAATTAAATCACCATTGTGTTAGAAGAATGAAAAACCTTTATTTCCACCTTGAACACATACACACATATTTTGAACATGTTTTGAATATCAGAGTAAATTAGAATACATACATTAGAATACATTAGAATACAGGCACCAAAAAAGTTGTAGACCTCATCGACTGAAATGTTGAGCGGGTCCCCGCTCCTAGACAACGACATGGCATTAGAACATGTTGAAATCAGTGTCATCAGATCTCTATTGATGTACTGGTCAAAATACTCTAGTGGGGTCAAGCCATGTCTGTCCAGATCGCTTTCGTCCTGATGCTGATACTTTGCAAGGTTTGGCGTCAATGGAGTAGCCTTCCAGCGTATTCCATGTCCTGCGCAACCAGAATCAGAATAAAATAGTATTTAGTATGTATAGTATTTATTTTTATATTTATTGAAACAGTTCTATATTTATAAAGTTTTATATTTTTTATATTTATTAGTATGTATAGTATTTATTGCAGTAAGTTACATTTTATCTATGTAAGCAAAAAAAAACTGAATCTGTGTAGACGTTTACATGAAATTTGAAGATTTACCCTCAAGTCATGCTAAAATAATAACAATTACCTTGTTTGGATTCTACATTTTTATATTTTTGGGTTTGGCTTGGTCCTGGTGTTGGCTCCTCTGAGTCCTCAGAGTCATCTTCTGCATCTTCAGTCTCAATCGGTACAGTTCGACATCGACGTCTGGGAATGTGGGATGAACCTCTCCCTGTACTCTCTGTCCCTTAGAAGTAAATAAGCATTCTGCCTCCAATCTTCCAAAAAAGAATACATGACATAAACACTTGACTAACCATTATCTGCACCACGACGACGTGTACGTCCTCTGCTGTGCTCTGTGGGCTCAGGAATGGGGTCCTCATTATCACTACTACTACCCTCATCCTCACTGCTGCTTTCCTCTTGTGGTGGTGGTTGGTAAATTATATCCAGGATGGGATTATCATTGTCAGATACATCTAAATCTGAGTTGTCTTCATCAATCAAGCCAAGTAGCTGCAGGGCTTGGTGCACAGAAAAACACTCTGGAAAAAAAACAAACAATGGATTTCAATTGTACTGTACATTTTTAACTCAACTAATTTATGTATGTATATATGTTTTTAGTTATTGAATTGTTATGTATTACATTTAGACAATGTACAGCCTTTTAGCTGCACCAGATATATTTGTTTTCTCATTTTACATGTGTACATGTTTACTAGTATATTAGCTGATTCGACGAGCTTCAGTCCATAAGTACACAAACGTGTACTTCATGTTTAGCGACATGCTAAGTTCTCATTTTTACACTTTTTTCCCCAAATTTGCTATCATGACAAATATACAACACTTATATAAACATCTAAATAGAATAAGCCATTAAAATAAGGAGGACTTCTTACCTGGTCGATGTTTGTCTCGGGAGTGGCCACCGAATTTCCCTGGAGGTTGACGCCATTTTTAATTTTTACTATTGTATATTATACTCTTCTGACACCACCAGATGGCAGTATAAGTGTCCACGTATGAGCCTATAAGACCCCCAACTCAGTAGTGTAAACACTTGTGGACATACAAGCTTAAAAGTGCTGTCCACGCATGTGTCCACTAAGCCTTGAGAGGGTAGTGCCTGTTTTCTGGGATATGTGAAAATGGCAGATGTATTGCCCTGTCCAGTCCATAAGGGTACTTAATGTCTGAACCTGTCTCCAGCTGCAATTTTGGGACCGAGTCACCCAAGAGTTATGTGAATGCTAAAAGGTTTTGTATTAAAGTTGTAATGGTGATTCACAATTTTTCTTTTGGGGTCAGTTCCTTGTTTCTTATTGTAAAAGAAAGGGCGATTTAGTTCTGGTTTGGATTCCCTGGTGATGTTATCTCTCCTTGTGAGTATGGAGGCAGGTTCCTAAACATTACAGGTTACATCTGTATAGATGATTATGGATGGATTTGGAGATATGTAGGTGTGAATGTCTATCTTAATTAATAAGTAATGTATACATGTACATTCAGAAGTCTACCCACAAGTATAACTTATAGGACATGAAAATGTGTCAGGGGTTAAAAAGGTGAGAAGTACGTACGCGCACGCCCGGGGGATACTTCAGGTACACTCCGCAAAAAGGGTTAGGGTATCAAGTGACTCTAGTTTACAACCATCAGCCTTCTCAGCCCTCAGTGAATATCATCCTCACACGTCCCTGACATGGATTCACCAATTACAGAGATATTAGAAAGAAGCCTGTGTTTCTTCTTTTATGTTACCGTTAACTACACAAGCTTGACGCGAATTTCTAGCAAACTGGAGCTGTTTTTCACTGGCGCTTTGGCTAGCTCTGACAGTGTTCAACATTAGCTGTAGCAAATGGCAGTAACTTTGTTATATCGCAAAGTATGAAAATGATTGGAACCATAACTCACCAAAATCAATCCACTAGTAAATGTAGGGAGGAAATGTGAACGTACGCTCTTCTGCCTTGTCCTGGCATCGATATCACTATCTCCTGCTTCTAGTGCCGGTTAACCATGCAACCTCCAAGCACTCCAAGTACACAGGAATGAAGAATGTTTGTATGTGTGGAATAATGGAACAATTTGGACTTATTGGTTCTGGACAGGATTTACTGACCATCCAAGTGTCATTTAAAGAGCTGATTTCTTAAGTGCTCAGTTTGCTTATTAGGTCAATTTTATGATAATTAAAAAAAAAAAAAATCTCCCGACTCCCGTCACCCTTTTTGACCTAAAAACGGCAAATTTTGCTGAAAGGTTTTTAATGCCTGCTTATAGACATTTTTGCTTTACATCCCTTCCCCAGCACCCCCCCTTCTATCATTCTATCAGCACAATCAATTCATAATGTTTACATGAATTCTTCTCATGCACACAAGTCTATAGCTTGGTAGAAGGTATTCATCCAGTTTTTTTTGTTGATAGTTTTCTCTGCTTTCTATATATTATCTTTTAAGTTTGTCCTGTATCACAACACAGTCCACTACACAACACCACTCAGACTTCACAACCCAGCACACACCACACCCTCACTGTCATGTCTCATTAATTGTCTTGTCTTTAAATGTCTCACTGCTGGTGTTTTTAATCCTCTCTGATGGAATCAGATTTTAAGATGTTAATAAAGATGTTAGAATTTACTGCCAGAGAGGACTGAAGGACACATTCACCCTCCACCTTCCTACAAAAAAGTCTGCTACAAGATTAAATTGCATATACAGACTAGATGGTTTTGCTAGATGATGGCACAGAGGAACAAAGGAGCTAATAGAGGCTCCATGAGATCAATCATGGAATGAAACAGCAGTTAACAAACATTAACAATTAATGAACATTTGTCTTGTTTCTAGCAGATAGAGCAGCTTTGCATTCATAAATTCCTTGGAGAAATAACAGCAGTTGATCAGTCACACACATCAGTCTTAAGTCTATGCTTTCCAAGTGTCACGCATGCAATCAAAAAGACAACCTTCCACCACAGGACAGTTGGACTCAGTCTGCTATATGACTTGAACAATTGCACACAACTGTCACAGTTTATCCGCCGATTCATTTTCCTCCCACATCAGCCAGAGCTCTGGCCTTTCCGTATGCAACCGTCATTGTACACTCAGGTTCATTTCAAGGCACAACCTCCAGTTAAATTACCTCCTTCCCAAACTTCAGACAAGGGTTTCCCAGAAACTGTCAAGACTCAGCAGTCACCCTAGGGTCCCTCAGGCCGGTGTCGCCTGAGGCCTGCAGAGTCTTAGTTTGGGTCTCACGAACCCCCGCTGGCCCCCACTAGTGTGGACTAGCCCCGCTGGTCAAGGTCTAGAAATTAATATCAAGGATCAAATATCCCTACCAGTCCCAGACAGAGAGTTGAGTTACCCACAAAGTCCTGCAAACCACCTCAGCAAACCACACACACACACAGTACCAACACTCCCCCCTCTGAGCCTCCGAGCACACACGCCACACAGCGGACCAGGAAGGAACACACAGCAAACACCCAGGAAAACAAGCTAAAATACAAGCCAGAAATTCACAGTCCAGCGAAACACCAGTCCCCAACAGACAGCTCAAGACAGAGCAAAAACAGTCTCGCCCAGAAACCACTGCAGTCCACACACCATTAGCACCCCCTCCCACCAGTGACACCAGTGAAGCTCCAATCCCAGGCCAAGTTCCTCATGGCTGGAAAGTCTGGAAGATAAGACTCCAGGCAATGCCAGCCACACAACAAGAAAAGGACAGGTGATGGGACCCAGGGATGCCAAATGTTGGGGAAATAGTCATCATTAGTCTTTAACCACTTGGTGACTGAAAGATCTGAGTAAGACTGAGGATAAACTTAAATAACAAGATGTGGCTATGACTGGACTGGGTTATACCTTACACCTCAGCAGTCAAATCAGAATAACGTCGAGCAATCATTGCACGATGGATTTGACAGAACGCAACAGAATACACCAGACAAAACATATGAGACACCTGGAGACTCACTTTGCAAGTACACATACGGAAAACCTGACACTTCACTGAGCTGGATAGTAACAAGGACATGGTAGATAATGTTTACATTCCACCACACATTATTTCTTTCAGCAATGTCAGTTCACACAGCACTCATCCCACCCCTATTACAGCTCTGTTACTACCTCCAAAGATGGTGCAGTTGTGGAACAAAATCTTAGGTTTCAGTGTCATTATCACAGGGCAGCAGGGTGGAATAAAGACACTGCAGAGGTGGAACAAACAGAGTGTGTGAATGTTACTGTGGTGGCACTGTTTCACTTCACTATATATGTCATTCTCTGAATTTGTGACACTTATGTGCATTGTGGAGCCTCACTTCACCCCCGACCAGGTGAGAGTAGGCAGAGGGCCAGCCAGCACAGTGAGAAACAGTGACCCTCACTTGGTCTGGTCGTTGAGGGAAGATACATCCCTAATTACATGCTCCACCAGCTGGATGCACTGCCACCTGTGCAGGGCCCAGCTTGGCCAGGTTTGTAATCACCAGCTTTGGTTAAAAAGACCAGGGGTCTCCTCCTCACTGTGTGGCTGGCTCCTGCAGGAGGAACTACTCTGTCGGGCGGTAAGTGTTGCTCCACTGTAATTTGAAGAACATCTTTTGAGCTTTATGAGACACTAATCGGACTTTTCCTTTCCTCCCCATAGGCATTCTAGGAGCCTGAGTAAACTCCTGAAGGGAGAGTTGTGTGTTTTTCCATACTGATTGCTTTAAAATTAAACACCACGCTTCGGCGTGTCAAACGTGACCACCTGCCTGAGTGTCATACCTCAACCTGCCTCATCACAGCATCCATCATTGAAAGATGCAAATAGATGAACCTTAAAAATGCGGGCAAAGAAAATACAAGCAGAACAGGCAGAATTTTTTTGTTCCTAGTAAACCTTTATGACTTAAGAGTACAATATCCAGCAAATGTTACTACTAGTAGAGTTTTCAGACTGTTTTCACACATGTGCATGGCCAGTGAACATAGATGGATGTATGATATGCATTGATGGTAGTGTAATGTGGATGGAGATGTGTTGCAACATGGAGCTGAACTCTAGTGTAGATCTGATAAGTTTGGTTTTGAAATAATGTTTTAAAGAAGAATGTGTTCGAGTTTGAAAGTAGCCAAAGACGACCTTCCTGTGTGATTGAGCATGAATCAAACAGTTAAAAACAGTGACAAAGGGAAAATTATGAAGAACAGTTAATGGTGGAGCAATACCTACATGAACTTCTCATTTAGACACACTTCCTGGTGATGTGGCTGCTTACCAAGACAATGATGGCTCAAGACCACTGCCTGAAAGAGGCAAATGTTTATATATCATTTATACTGAAGAAAACTTAATCATTAGTGCAGACCTCAATATGAGGACAATTATTATTAGTTTTAGTTGCTATTATTCAATCAGAAGGTGAAGTGCCCTGACAGGTGAAAAAAGTGAAAATTCAGGGAAAAAGAATCTCACAAAAAAGGTCCACAAGGTGCAGCCCCCACAGCCCCAATTCAGATTAGCAGAACTTGATGGATGGATGGATGTGTATTGCAGTATTTAAGTTATTACTTAGTTTTACTGACTGGAGTGATGTGAACCCAATCATCTGAGTCTGCTGTTTTTCCATGAGTCCACTATCTTGCTTTGTGCACTTAGTGAGCAGCCAGTCAGAAGACCCATAGGATCCAGGTTTATGGAAACATTGGACGTGAGATTCCTGGTTTAGTAGAAAGATTTAAGATTTAAAGATTTAAATCACTAACCTGTGTGATTCAGGAGTAAACCAGCTCTAACAAATGACATGTACATTAGAGAACAGTAAGCAGATGTCAGCTTTCGGACTAATCTTGGAGGTAGAGATGGTGTCTGGATCCCTCAGTAGGAACTGGTTTCACACAAGAAGGACTGTGATAACGCTCTTCATCCCATTCTGCTTTTGGAAACTCCAGGA
Organism: Hirundichthys speculiger; assembly: GCA_018398805.1. NCBI lineage: Eukaryota > Metazoa > Chordata > Actinopteri > Beloniformes > Exocoetidae > Hirundichthys > Hirundichthys speculiger. The sequence goes on from JAGFBZ010001394.1 coordinate 23,123, forward strand.
AACAAACATGATTACTGTCTGAGATCAGGGTGATCTGCTGGATGAATATGGAACTGTAAGTATCTGATAGGTCCAAGTTATTCAGTTCAATAACAGTCCAGTACGATCCAGTTCTGGACTATGGTCATAAACTGTCAATTCACTCAAACTGTTCCAAGTGACAAACTAATGAATATGAAACTAATCATGATATATTTCACTAAAAGCCTCACACCTTGCAATAACTAGGAAGGTATTGAGAACAAACAACTTAATGGCTTCAAATTGAAGTGTTTTAAATATCTGTGATTTCAAAATTATCCATCGTAAATAAGAATAAACATAACTGAATACATAAATGATTTGGAAATCCCATTGTGTTTAAAGTCTACAAACTTTATTCATGTTACAACAAGCCTGAAGGAACTTTTGTCTTTGGATCGTCTGTCTGTACGTGATCGAAAACCCACGATATTAAATTAAATTTACAGGCCTAAAATACCTCCAGTAGAATCAGGCTCACGGAGGACAGCCATCTGCCTCCACTGGTTGAGGGTCTGTGACGACAAGAGGGGGACACATTAACAATGACATTTACTTACAAGAAGAATATGTAGACGTCATCAGTGAAACAATCCATAACTATAAACTTTATGAAAGAAGAAGGTTTCAGACTAATGTTAGAGGCAGAGATGGTGTCTGTATCTTCAACACTAACAGAGAGCTGGATCTACAGGACAGAAGCCTGATAACAGAAGAATCTGGCTCCAGTTGTACTTTAGGAAACACAAGTTTATTTCCAGTCAAAGAGCAGAGTGACGTCTTCAATTACAGCCCAATCCAGTTCAGTATAAAAGTCATCACAATTATCCAATTTGTCTGACTGACCAACCGGTGATTCCCATTAAATCATCCCTTTGACTCAGTTCAAATTAATGATTATTCACTTTGGAATAAATGTGAAGATCTCAAGAGGAAACATCTTCTGCAAAGTATAAGTTGATGCAACTAGTCTGAAGCAACTTTTGTCTTTGGTTCATCTGAAACAGTCTGTTTTCCTTCATCACAGTTCCTCATTTTGTGGGATATGACGAGATAAGAAGTTGTATTTATGAGCTGCGTTTCTCTTGGAAGGATGAAGCTGCAGGTGGACAGTGACGAGGAAGAAGACAAGAACACTCAGTCCCAGGTTTTGCTCTTCTTTCCTGATATTGATGAAATATTTACCAGGCCTTGGTAGAACTGTGACTGACACGTCTGTTTTTATTGACTGAAAGTAGAGAGCTGTATCATCTCATCACCTCCATCATGAAGATCCTGGTTGTGTTTCTGCTTCTTTGTGCTGTGATGGCTGAGACTGTAGCTGTTCGTGAGTATAATTTAGACTGATGAAAAAAGAATGAAAGAGTGGATTGTTGTCCACTTGTAGTTGTTTCGTGTAGTTCATGGACCAGTGGCTGAAGATGTTAAATGTTGCTACACTAGAAACACAATCATGTGTTCTGTGTTACATTTTATCACATGTCATGCTGTGTGCTTTGTGAAATCATTCTACAGTTTAACTTGCTTCATATTCAATCACGTCCTTTGACTTCATAACTCTTTGTCCCCAGAAAAGTGTTGTGATTTGAATTGGAGTCGGCTTTGTCCTTATGGATGGACTTTATATGCTGGTCGCTGTTTCCGCTACGTTCCAAGACCCATGACTTGGGCTGAAGCGGAGGTAACCTCCAAGTTTATTTCTCTTCTTCTTGTTCCCAACATATGTTCTCTTCAGTTCTTCCACAGCCTCCAGACGTCCACTCCTGTCTGTCTGTTTTCACTGTAGTTATTCTGCAGGTCCATGAAGGCCAACCTGGCATCAGTTCATAACGTCAACGAGTACCACAAGATTCAGCACATCATTACGTCTGTCACTCATGGCCATCATGAAACATGGATTGGAGGATCTGATGCACAACAGGTATTTTGTACATCAGCATAAAATATTAGGTAGTTTGAAGTTTATAACCAATTAAATTCTGTGTTTTGGGAGAATCTTTGTATTCATGATTGTATTAAACTCTTTGATTGACCTTTGTTTCTAGTCTTGTCACTGGCACCAGAATTTTTTTCTTCCTTTTCCTTGTTAACTTCATTTCTTTAGTTAAAATAAATCCATTTTTTTTGTATTTTATATCTGCTGCACATTCCCTAAAACGCTGGTAGATTTCTTCCAAAGTAAAAGTAAAACTTTGTACAACATCAGCAAGTTCACTCAGATTACTGGATTTGGATACTTTAATTATAATACAAGAAACACAACATTCACAGGGAAACTCATTTTAATGCTTCAAAGCTTTATTTTGCAAAGGAAAGGAAAAGAACAGCTTTAAGCATTATTTTGGTACCCTCTCCTTAAAAGAGCAAACCCTGAGCAACAACTGTTTATGTGACTTGTTGCTTTGTTCCTTTAGTTGCATTACAGAGATGGGAATTACCTCTGTATAAAGGGACAATATTTATTGACTGGTAAGACAAAGGCAATAGAGCAGTGAAATACAAACAGGGACACTTCCACCAGAGTCTGACTCTTTGATGGTTAGATTATGCTTCTGCCAGGCTAGAGTATTCTCTTGCTGCAGATGAAGGGTCGGAGGTGGTGACAGCCCACGTCATCCCAGCACTTTCCCTCTGGAAGAACCAGAAAGAGGAATGAATGAAACATCAAACATACCAAATGCCAAAAGTCACTGCAGTACGAGAGTGGAAACCATATGCACATTATTTCTTTTACCTCCAAAATTTATCTGCAAACAGTGCTGTCTGTGCCTTTGATTGTTTGGCTCTCCAGGACACCAGTTCGTGTAGTGGAAAGGGCTCCCGTCACTCCAAAACCAATTATTCTCCTGAAAGATAGAATTTATTCTGTTTTAAACTTCAAACTCACCAACGAATATATGTTGTAACCATATTCAAAATACCTCTTGTGCATCAGAGCCTCCGAGCCATGTTATTTGAAGCCTGTGAGAGGCCGCCAGTATCAGGTGCTGAATGCCGTGGTATTCATTAATGTCATGAGCTGATGCCAGATTCGCGTCGAGGGAATTGCAGGTTTTCTGCAGGGAAGGTAAACAGACAGGAAGTGGCAAAACTCTGGCAGAAAAGAGTCAGTTAGGAGCAAAAGAATACAAATACAATAAACTTAGAGGCTACCTCTGCTCTTGCCCAAGTCGTGGATGTTGGAAAGTAGCGGAAACAGCGCCTGTTGAGTCTGGTCCAATTGGGAGGACAGCGCCTGTAGCTGCTGGACTTTGCTGAGATTAGACAGACATAGAACCCAGGACAAGGCTTGACATATAGCATGTTGAATAAATGTATTTTCATGCCATGATTGATTACCGAAACTGTAAAATGACATCACAGATCACAGATCATGGCATGAGAAAATCCATTATCGCATTTCATCTGTTGTCACATTTTTGAGGCCATTTTCAGTAAATTAGTCCATAACTAGAAGCACCAGTTCCACTGGAAAATGTAGTTGTGTTTGTCATTTTTCAATTGTCACCATCATTGCTGCTAATTTCTCAAGCAAATCAACACGCAACAACACATTCATGTCATTTTCTGTTCTGAACTGTTTAAGCTGCTTGTAACTGATCTGGTAATAAGCAATCAAAAGAAATGCACTCTGAATGAAAGGCCTTGGCTCCTGCTCTTTCCAGCAGTGGGCCTTGGAGATCCACAGTTAGTGACGAAGCGCTTGGTCCATGATCATTTCTTAACTACTGTGTACGTGGAGCCCTCTAAAATATACTCACACGGTGTTCCAGCCTCAGCCATCTCAAGACAAAGAAGCAGACAAACAGCCAGGATCTTCATGACGGAGGCCATGAGATGATGCAGGTTTCTACTTGGGAAAAAAAAGAACCAAACAGCAGAAATGTTAGTTATTCTTACGCCCAGGGTGGTGGTTTCTTAAAAAAAAAAAAAGACAGAAATCAAACCTGCTGAGTGTTCTCGTCGACCTGCAGTGTCAGCCTACCAAGAGAACATGCAGCTTATAAATACAGTTTCTTATCTTGTCATCTCCGACAAAATGAGGAACCGTGAGGAACACAAGAATAAGGAAACGCTGTCTTATACCACATATGGACAAAAGCGTACAGATACCTTGACATTTGGATCACAAACTGTAACGGCAGCAACCGGGTAGATGCTTAATGATTTTTTTGCCTTTATTTGCATCAGACTGTAGGTTCAGTTGTGTCCGTCCACACAAGCAACTAAACGTGAGGAAAGTTACAAAACAGACCTACATTTACTCCAAGGTAAGTTTACTTTGTTTATTAGAAGATTGATTTAACCACCGTTTAGTAAAATTAATAATATAATTTAGCAGCAGGGAGGGTGATGAGTGAAAACGTCTCTCCGTTAGCATTAGCTCTGGTCCATAGGTCTATCCCACACCAGAGCTATGTTAACATGAGACAGTCGCAGCATTGTATTAATATAATTAATAAAGTCACGTTAACATCACAAGCCTCACCTTATAACTAACAAAATAAATATCCAGAGCCATATATATTTGTAGACAACGAGGCAGGCTAATAGCTGGCTAGCGTGCTCTGGTCCATAGTGGATAAGCCATTGACCGTATGGACCAGAGCTAATGCTAACAGAGAACTCATCACCCTCCCTGCTGCTAAATCATATTATTACTTTTACTAAACGGTGGTTAAATCAATCATTAACTAAACAAAGTAAACTTACCTTGGAGTAAATGTAGGTGTGTTTTGTAACTTTCTTCACATTCAGTTGCTTGTGTGTACGGACACAATTTAACCTACAGCCTGCACTTTTACAGCGTTTGTTTTGGTTAGGTTTCGGTTTCCAGTTTGTCCAAACGTTCTGGACACCTTGAGTCACTGTTGCAGGTCCCCAGCAGCAATATTTCACCATGGCGTTATTATAGTATAATATTAACACTGATGATAGGCATCGGAAAAATAGCGAATTAACACAATCCTTAACGCAGGAGCAGAAAGTTTGTCCGACATAGCAACAGTAACTAGGAAGTGTCATGGCTCAGGTGAGAAAGACTCCAAGTTAGACTTCACTTTGAGAACAGAAGGGGTTTATTAGGACAGAGAATCCCGGAACAGTTGTGGATGACTCGAGGCAGGTTCTCCAAGGTCTGGTTCCAGGATGCGCAGGCAGACTCACACAGGCTGGACGTGGGCCGGGCAGACGGGGAAGGCAGAACTGGAGAAGAGAGCAAAAGTGATTAGAAGGTTCAGACAGGTTGGCACAGTGAGACGAGACGTGGGCTTAATACCACTAAAGGAGCGTAGTCGGACTGGCGCCGAGTGGCTGAAGGAATCCAGGTTATGTAGAGTGAGGGTTGATTGGTGATGAGTCCCAGCTGTGCAGGAGAGGACGGGTCGAGCAAGCCCAGGCTGAAGGTCGGGGATGGAGACAGTGGAGGGCGCCAGAGGACAGGAGGCCGCATGACAGTACCCCCCCCTCAACGGGCGCCACCCGGCGGCCCACCAGGCTTCCCCGGGAAACGGCGGTAAAACACCCGCAGCAAATCAGGGTCCATAATGGCAGAACGAGGCACCCAGGAGCGCTCCTCAGGACCGTACCCCTCCCAGTCAACAAGGTACTGCACACCCCGACCACGGCGACGGGCGTCAAGGAGGCGACGGACGGTGTACACCGGATGGTCATCATGAGCCGGGGGGGCGGAGGGGGAACGGCCGGAGGGCTCAGCGGACAGGGGACACAGGCTTCAGCAGAGACACGTGGAACACCGGGTGGATCTTCATGGAGCAGGTAGGGAGAGCCGCACCGCCGCCGGATTGATGATCTCAGAGATGGCAACGGCCCGATGTATCTAGGGGAGAGCTTTCGAGATTCAGTGCGGAGGGGAACATGACGGGTAGATAACCAAACCTGCTGACCCACGGAGTAGGCTGGAGCCTGGACCCGGTGACGATCGGCGGTGCACCGGTTCCGCTCTTGCGTGCGCAGGAGAGCAGCCCTGGTCTCTTTCCACACTTTCCTACACCTCCTTATGTGCAGGTGCACCGATGGTACCGCCAGATCCTCTTCGTCCATCGGGAAGAGAGGGGGTTGATACCCCAGAGACACTTCAAACGGCGACTTCCCGTGCGCCGTGGACACCTGAGAGTTGTGGGCGTATTCGATCCACGGCAGTCGCCGGCTCCAGGAGGTCTGGTTCTGGGCTGCCACGCACCTCAGGGCTGACTCAAGCTCCTGGTTCAGCCGCTCTGTCTGGCCGTTGGTCTGAGGGTGGAAACCTGAGGAGAGACTGGAGGTAGCGCCAAGAGCACGACAGAATGTCCACCATACCTGGGATGTAAATTGTGGGCCACGGTCGGACAGGATGTCTATGGGGATGCCGTGAAGGCGGAGGACGTGGCTCACGAGGAGATCGGCGGTCTCAGATGCTGTGGGGAGCTTGGAAAGGGGAATGAAGTGTGCAGCTTTGGAAAAGCGATCTACGATGGTGAGGATGACAGAGTGGCCTTCGGAGGGTGGTAATCCGGTGATAAAGTCCAACGCGATGTGAGACCACGGCCGGGTCGGAACGGGGAGAGGTTGCAGGAGACCTGAGGGAGACTGGTAAGAAGGTTTACCCCTGGCACAGACAGAGCAGGCTAACACGAATTCATGCGTGTCCTTGTTCATGGAGGGCCACCAGAAGTGTCTATGTAGCAGGTGTAGTGTGCGTTTTATACCCGGGTGGCATGAGAGGCGTGATGAATGGATCCAGTGAAGGACCTGAGGGCGGGCAGCCAGCGGAACATAGAGACGTCCCTGGGGTCCGTTGCCAGGGTCGGGTTCCGTCTGTTGAGCGTTTCTCACCACCGACTCAATATCCCAGGTGACGCTACCGACGATGCAGGTGGGAGGCAGGATGGAATCTGGCAAGAGAAGCTCGTCAGCGGGGAACTGTCTGGACAGGGCGTCGGGTTTCCCGTTCTTGGTTCCTGGCCTGTAAGACACACGAAAGTTAAAGCGGGAGAAAAAGAGAGACCAACGGGCCTGTCGAGGGTTTAGTCTTTTTGCACTTTGTAAGTACGCCAGATTTTTATGATCTGTCCATATAGTGAATGGCTGTTCAGCCCCCTCGAGCCAGTGCCTCCATTCCTCCAGGGCCACTTTAATGGCCAGTAGCTCCTTATCCCCGATGCCGTAGTTCCTCTCGGCGGGGGTGAGTCGGCGGGAGAAAAACGCACAGGGATGGAGTTTCTGATCCTGATCAGAAACCTGGGACAGCACCGCTCCTACCCCAGAGTTAGACGCGTCCACTTCTACGGTGAAGGGCTTAGCTGGATCCGGCTGAGTGAGGATGGGGGCCGAAAGGAAGCGGTCCCGGAGGAGGTTGAAGGCTTGCTGGGCTGGTTCGGACCAAATGAAGGTGATTTTAGATGAGGTGAGTTGAGTGAGTGGTTGCGCAATCTGGCTGTAATTTTTAATGAACTTGCGATAAAAGTTCGCGAACCCCAGGAACTGCTGTAGCTGGCGACGAGAAGTGGGTACAGGCCATTTGGCGATAGCCTGTATTTTGCTCGGGTCTGTCTGCAGTCTGCCAGAGCCGAGGATGTAGCCGAGAAATGAGACAGATTGCAGATGGAAGGAGCATTTTTCTATTTTGGCATACAGGTGGTTCTGGAGGAGGCGTTGAAGGACCAGGCGGACGTGATGGACGTGTTCGTCTTGGTTTTTTGGAAAAGACAAGGATGTCGTCGAGGTATACAAACACAAATTTATACAGATAGTCCCGGAGGATGTCGTTGATAAAGGCCTGGAACACAGCGGGAGCGTTAGTGAGTCCAAATGGCATTACCAGATATTCGAAATGTCCAAGATGTGTGTTGAAACCTGTCTTCCACTCGTCTCCCTCTTTAATCCGGATCTGGTTATAGGCATTGCGGAGATCGAGTTTGGTGAATACTGTGGCCCCCTGTAATGAGTCAAGAGCGGAAGAGATTAATGGGAGTGGATATGTATTCCGAACAGTTATCTCGTTAAGTCCCCGGTAATCAATACACGGCCGAAGAGTTCCCTCCTTCTTGGCCACGAAGAAAAATCCTGCCGCCACGGGCGACGTGGACGGGCGAATGTGGCCACGCGCTAAAGCCTCCTTAATGTACAGCTCCATAGCCTCCCTCTCCGGGCGCGAGAGGTTGTATAACCGGCCTTTGGGCAGAGGAGCGTCCGGGAGGAGGTCTATGGAGCAGTCATACGGCCGATGTGGTGGTAAGGAGAGAGCCTTTTCCTTGCAAAACACAGTGGCCAGTCCGATCTGTCATGGCTCAGGTGAGAAAGACTCCAAGTTAGACTTCACTTTGAGAAAAGAAGGGGTTTATTAGGACAGAGAATCCCGGAACAGTTGTGGATGGCTCGAGGCAGGTTCTCCAAGGTCTGGTTCCAGGATGCGCAGGCAGACTCACACAGGCTGGACGTGGGCCGGGCAGACGGGGAAGGCAGAACTGGAGAAGAGAGCAAAAGTGATTAGAAGGTTCAGACAGGTTGGCACAGTGAGACGAGACGTGGGCTTAATACCACTAAAGGAGCGTAGTCGGACTGGCGCCGAGTGGCTGAAGGAATCCAGGTTATGTAGAGTGAGGGTTGATTGGTGATGAGTCCCAGCTGTGCAGGAGAGGACGGGTCGAGCAAGCCCAGGCTGAAGGTCGGGGATGGAGACAGTGGAGGGCGCCAGAGGACAGGAGGCCGCATGACAGGAAGGGGGCGGTGCCTACCGAAAAGTCAATTCTGTTATAAAATATTAGCTACTGCAAAATCTGATATAAAATTACAATTTTTTTTCTTAAAATGACTAATCTGTGATGTAAAAAATATATAATTTTACAAAATCACGACTTTATGACAGAAACTATTAATTTATGTTGTGAAATTACGTTTGCAATATTGTGACTTTAAAATGTAAATTGCTACTTCTTGCCACAGTTATTTGAGTTAATCAGGTCAGTATGAGCCAGACTCATAGGCCAGATAAAGTAAAGGGGTGGACTGGATTTGGCCCTGGGGCCTTGAAAGATAAAACACATCAGAATCTACAGGCTTCGAGGTGCTGTGTTACACCAGACTTGAGAAGCTGTAAATGTCTACCGGAATTAACCTTTCCACTGAACTGCATTGCAATCAGCAGAGGAAGCAGAAGAGCACAGATGTTTGAGTATGTATTCAGATAAGCCTATGATGAAATGAGGGTCACATGTGGAGCCACAAAATTACACAATGTTTTGTTATTACACAAAATAACATGAAAAATGTCATGACCTATAAAGACACCAAGAAATCATTTAGGTTTTCAGCACCTAATGCTTGGAATAATATACAATCTGAACTTCAACTTAAAGCCCTTGTTACATTGAATGAGTTTAAAGCTCTGGTGAGATCATTGCAGTCTACCTTATCTGTGTGCACGTGTTCTATGTGACCAAGTTTTGATTTTGTAGATTTTATGTGTTGTTTGTTGTTTTAATGTATCTTTGCTGCTGCCCTCTTGGCCAGGTCTCCCTTGAAAAAGAGATCTTTGATCTCAGTGGGACTAACCTGGTTAAATAAAAGCTAATAATAATAACACTTGATATAAAAATATCTGCACAAAATATCCGAGTAAGATGTCAGGCAGAGATATAAACTGCATTTCTCAACTACCACATCTTGAAAAAGCTACAGGTGCTGTTTCTGACAATGACCAGTGTATTTACCAGTAACAAACCACTGGTTCACAGGAACTGGGACAAAGCAGGTTCCAGTTTAAAAAGAAGAAAAAACAGTCATAAATGAAGAAATAAACCCCCACGCTGAGGCAAATTAAACTACATGGATTTATTTGCCATCTCTTTCATACATCTTCTTACCTTTCTTTTTTTCATCATAATGTGCATTTTGCTTTGCCATCACACATCTTTAGTCAACACTTTTAGACACCAGAAACACCAGTTAATGTTTCACATTATGGAAGACCCTTAAAATAACAACAAAACACATTTCCAACCATTAGAGCTCATAAAAAAAACTACTTTAGACACTTTAAACACGATTAGATTTTTAGTATAGTTCTCTTTTTTCTGTTTGAAAAATATAATATAAACTATCTTTATAACAGCAGTTAATATGTTTTAAAAAATTTAATTCTTGAAAGTAAAATATTGTTGAGCACACTGCAAAGGTTTGTTATAATGTGCCATGTTGACCCACCTAAAAAAAGCTTTTCATAAAACAAAGAGAAAAAAGAAGGGGGGGGGGGGGACTTGGTGATGATTGTGTAAAACGTGTGGAAGATAAAGCCGAGAGTGTTGAGTTTTTTTTTGTCTTTTTAAGTTGTTCTAATTAACTATCATGACTTCAAAATGCTCCAGATGCTGTTGATAACAACAACCAGTGTATCTACCCATAACGGACGGCCGATTCTTGAGAAGTGGGACCAAACCAGTTGCATCATGGGAAAAACATAAAATAAACAAAACTAGAAAAGCACTCGGAGAGCACAAACCTCTGCCAAGTGCAAGAGTTCTCCCATATAGTGATTTACAGATTGCGATAAAATCCACGTTCTGGATCAGATCCGGATAAGCCTTTGAAAATTGATAGCGGTTCCCACTGTCAACCCCTGAGTGAAATTTCATGAGTTTTGGGCAATAATTAACGGAGATATTGAGAAACAATTTTCGGCCCCATTGACCGTAATGTTATTGAAAATTTGAAAGTGATCCAGAATCCAGGATTTCTTCCTGATCACACCCAAAATGAAATCAGTTCTTCCTTTTTACATTTCTGACAACTCCTGAAAATTTCATCAAAATCCATCCATGACTTTTTATGTTATCTTGAACACGGACAGACAGATAATGCCATGGTTTGCAGTGGACAGAAGGAGGACCAACAGCAGGAGTTCAAAAGGCAAAAAGGTTTATTAAACAAAACACATGTAGCCTGGCTAAATAGTATAAGCACAGGACACAGAAATATTTTCTCAGGGGTCTTTATTTCTGAACGAAAGAATTTGGTGTCCTAACAACCTTTACCATATAAACCAAAATAAAAAGTTCTAACTTGGAGACTATTCTCTGCTGCACAGTTACCAAAACAACTCACAAATCAGAGAAGTTCAACAACAATCCTCTGTTTAGTAACGTTACACTGGACCACTAGTCCCTACTCAGTAGTATTTTCATTAACTCCTAACTACTGTTCATAGTGCAAAAGAGTGTAAAAATAAATCTTGCTGACAGTGTATATAAAAATATAAACTCTTAGGCTAGAACAAGAAGGCAAAAATTAACTATAGTGCTTGACTCTATAACAAAAACAGGCCACAAATATACAGTCAGCAACCCCATATAAACAGGTCAAAACCTTAGTCAATATGCAGAATTACCATACATACTAACCAGTGCATCTGTTCCACAGCACCGACGTCATAACCAGCTGGTCGTTAGCTACCTAACAATGGTTGGGTTTCTCTCCGCGCCCATTTACTGTATCTGTAAACACTAACAATTACGGCCACATAAATGTACAGCATTACACAATCTTACCCATGCATTTCTATGGAACGTATATCTCTCGGTCATATCATATAAACAGTTTTATTTATATATTTACCGTTTTATTTATATATTCACCCGTATTAACTCCTGAAAACAGTGTCCGGGCCGCGGTGCACAAGATGCCGGTCTCCGGTTTCTTCTTCTCTGACGCTACCCAGCAGTTTACCCACACTGAGACAGTGTGTCGTTAATGAGCAATTGCAACGCTTAATTTCCCACTCGGCTACACACAAAAGAATGTTTTTTGACATTAATATAGGTTCAACTGAGAGACTAGGTTCAGTGTGGGAGGCCTCTAAGGCGTATGTAAGAGGCAAAATAATAGCTCACTCGAGTAAGAAGAAAAAAGAAGGTAAAAAACAGATGTTGGGATTAGAATCCCTGTTGAAGGATGCAGAAAAGGATTTGGCGGATAATCACATGGAGCACCCGCTTCGAATGTTATCAGCCCATTAAATGGGCAATTATTATAAGTTATCAGTCCCATTCAATAGCCTCAGACTGTGCCTCCTGTGCCTCCTAGCGGGCTCAGTAGGTTGTTATCACCGAATGAAAAGGTAGATCGCTGCTTGCGCGTTCCTGACGCGTTATTTCTCAGAACAGGGTTATTTCTATTGGCCTAGTTCAGGTCACGTGACTGACGAGTTTCTCCGCAGCTTGAGCGAAAAAATATGGCGAATATCCCTTCTACTTTCGGTGGAAATTTCTATATTTTAAGATAGTTTCTGGCTTTAGACTTTTTTTGATGACTTTTCTAGCGGAAAATATACACTTTATTTTCAAAGTATCCACTCTGTTTATGTATGCGACTCGTAGTTTTGTCGTTTCGACGTACATTCTCCTGGGTCTCTACAGAATTGTAGTAAAAATACGTTTTTGTTGTTGCTATGGTAGCAGATACGACGCTATTAACAACGAACCGGAAGAAAGTTGATTTCGGTCACAGACCGAGTTTTTATTATTTATTTTCATTAATGTTATTTATTTATTCAGATGGGTGTATTACAACAACATCATAATTTTTCCAAATGTTTTATTATAAAAAATTATGTAACACAGTATAAAACAACAACAATATTAATGATAGCAGGGAGCATAAACTTGGTCAAACACTGTATAAAAAAATATATAAATTATACATATATACATTATACATATTATTTTAAATAAAAATAATTAACCGATTCATTAAATTAAATAATTTTGGAGACAACCAATGGGAGACGACTCAGTCCGTTCCTGCCATGGCGTCAAGATTACCCATAATTACTGCGGTCCACAGGATTTCTTCTGTTACCAGACAACAGTGAGTATCTGAACAAAATACTGTTGTTGTTTTTTTTTTGTTATTAAATGTAAATAATGTCGTTGTTCCGCTGTCTGCACTTGTAAGTTTCTGTTCCCAGTGTAGACTGGGGGTGTGTCAGAGTCAGGTCTTTTCTATTTTTTGTCATTGATTGTCGTTGCTAAATTTAGCATGCTAACGCAACATGTGGCGAACGTAGCAGCATAGCTTACTAAACAGATAGAAGTTACTTCAATGTTTTTCTTGCTCCTTTATGGTAATTTGTTATCCACAAGCTTTAAACATTTGAAATGTCTGGAGAAAAGAAACATTACTATACTGCTATTATAAAAGCATTCACTTCTTAATTACTAGTAGTTATTGCATATTTGTAAATCTGTTATATTACATGAATATGTTAAGTTAAATTATGTGAGAAAACCACAATTTTCTGTTTATTCTGTCAGCATTTACTACACAAAATAATGTTAATTTTTTCCCCCTCCAATTCAGCATATTTTGAAAAAAACTCGCCCTGAGTGTTCTGGAAAGAAGGTCAGCCCCCTTGACACAAGGCCAACTTAGGTTTTTAGGAAAATGATTGCTTATCAGTTAATTGTTTGTTGATTGATTAGTCAACTTTAGATTCACTAATGAATCGACAACTTTTATCCCAATACTCACAACTTAATGTGTCTTTGATTTGCTCCACATAGTCTTTAGAGAACATAATTTGCTGTTTAGTAATTTGTATTAATTAGTACAATAATTGAATGATATGATTCTTTCGGAGTTCATTACATTTTCTACCATGGAGCACAATTTATGCAAATATTTATGCATCACATACCAGAAAAATAGTTACCATCTGTTTTATTAATAGACTTGGTTGTGTTTTTTATCTTTGCTTCAGGTGATGTCAAGAACAGGTATGTATAACAGCTCCAAAATGATGAGCTTTAAAGCAAGATGGCACAAAATATGTGGTTCTACTCAATATTATATTTGCCAATGCTCTTTATATATATATATATATATATATATATATATATATATATATATATATATATATATATATATATATATATATATATTCATTTGTTTATCTATTTTTGTTATTTCATGATAAGGAAGAACAACTATTTCTGAGGAGCATAAAGCCTTCCTCGAAACATCCTATCAACAAGGAATGACCAGGGTGGGATCACCCATGATAACAGCAGCAGCAGAGGCCACTGGTTTGGCACCATCTGTGATAGATGTATGTTTGTTCATGCTATTACTGAAGATACATTTGGTAACTCTGATGGCGAGAAGTAAATTGACTTGAAAATAGAATAAGTGGCTGGTTTATAATGAGTAACTTTAGTTTTGTTGTTTATTTATTTTTTGTCCTTTAGAACTGGATTGGAAATTACAGAAGATCCCTAAAAATATCTTCTTTACCAAAAGGCCAGAAGAACAAGCTCTACACACGGGACCTTTCTGCGTATAATCTTTTTTGCAGGGATCATCTGCAGAACAAGGGTAAGATAAAGATTTCTTGTAGCTGTTACATTGACAAGGATTGTTGTGTATATACATAGCTGTATATTTTGGAAAAAAGAATCCTATCTTGCTTGTTTTGTTGTTGTTTAATATATGCATTGTTTTGTTAGATTCCCTTTCTAACCTATTATCTGTTCATATAAGATGTTTTTTACTGTTTACTTTCTAAAGAAAGCAAATCTGACTCTAACCAAATGCCTTTTTAAGTTCATTTTGTAAAATTATATTCAAGAGATCAAGATCACTCCAGGAAAGTTGTCCTATTTGACATCTAATTTTAAAAGGAGTTCCTTAACTTTCTCCATATTTACACAAATGGAGTCAGAGTGAACCCTAAGAGATTGGTACAAATGTAATCGATAGCTTGCTGTTTTTTTTTATTTTGTTAGGCAACATGAAAGATATAAGGCAGAAATGGTCCTCATTAGATGAAGCCCAGAGGAAGAAATATGTTGAGGAGGCAACGGCTTTGAAAGCTAAAGGAAGAAAGGACCATCTTAGCCCTGAAATGAGGAGCCTTAAAATCAAGAAGCACCTCAAGCAGCTCAAGTTAGAGGTGCACCATATATACTAAGACCTTTTAGAACTGTATAATTAGGGAATAAGCCATTTAAATATATACTGGTTTGACTTAAAAAATAACACAGAATGTCAGGAACACAGTCATTTTCACAGTAAAACATGGAAATAGTATTGTGAAGTTTGGAGGTACTCGCTGCCTTATGCCCTGGATGATTTGTAGTAATTAATGGATTCATGACTTTTGTTCTGTACCAAAACGTGGTTGCCTTATTTTAAGCTCTGCCACAGTTTGGTTAGGCTGCAGAACAATGATCTAATGCACAGTAGCAAAGCCACCTTTAAATAATAATAACATGTATGGCAGCTCTGCCGGCAGCTCTGTGTGAATGGATCTACAGTTTTGGCGCTGTAGAAGTGCAGTACCAAAACTATGCAACTGTTTGCCATTTACCATTTTCATCTATTCTCTAATGTTTTGGATGGCTTTCTTATTCTAAACACTGTTCAAGGTATGCAGTCTTGAGATGCTGGGTGTGGAAACAGCTGTAATGTTGGTCGACTGTCAAAAGCCCACGTTGGAAGTTCCAGGAAGTTGGCAGCAAAGGTGCTGCTGCTTTTTTGGATTCAACGGACACACTGACAAATTTTGCTTTGTATTTTAAAGGTTTGCACAAGCTGAATTAGATACTTCAAATTTATATAATGGTACAATTAACTCACTGTTCACAGCATTTTCTTTTCTTTTTTTTTTTTGCACTGGTTTTTCAGGAAGCTCCACATCTGGTTCTGTTGCCAAAGAGCCAGTGGAGAACCTTGTGAGGAGAGTGCAGGAGCTATTCAACAAAAAATACAGTAAGAATACATTATAATACAATAGCTTTTGCATTCATACAACCAATGGTCAAACTAAGCTGTTCCTATTATTTTCCTTTATTACAGTAGCAGTTAGTTTCATGTATGTCCTTCCACACGATGGTCTGAAACACCTTGTCAAATAACCAAGAGATGTGTAAATTGTGAAATCTGTGGTAATCATTCACTTGTTGTCCTCAGCTTAAAGGTGGGGTGCGTGATGTTTTTTTGCAGCATTTTTTAAAATATTGCCTGAAAACCTTTTCACATTCCCTGAAATAGAATGTTTGAAAAAAAAATTAAATGTTTTGGTCCAGTCTAGAGGGTGTAATCAGAGAAAAACTATGACCACTATGTGGGCTGAAGAGGAAGCGGAGCCTTTGGGAGGAGGGAGGGAGTGTTTTTTACCAAAATCTCACTTGAGTTGGATTGATGGAACCGTTTTTTCAAACATCACGCACCCCACCTTTAGCTGCAAATATTTACAACTTTTTGAAACACTTCTCATTTTAGAAGAGGCGGGGGGTATAGGGAGGCTACCATACCAGTCTCTTCAAAATAACAGCATTGTCATAAATGCTTCTGGACTGCCCGATGGTCTGACCCTGAAAAAGCCATCCCACTACGGAAGAAAACAGTTACATGACATTTTAAAGGCTGCAGAGCAAATTTTTTTTCAGATTGGTGAGTGGTTGTGTGTGTAAATTTTGTTTCTGTAAGTCATCTGATTATAAGGTACATTTAAGTTTAAATTGAATATGAGTCACCTGCACATCAGGCCCAGAAAATAGCCTTTACCTACAGACAAGAATCTGGGAGCCATATATGATGTTTTTCATTGAAGATTCTTGGAACAATTTTTTGCTAGAAATGTTTGAATACTTTTTTTCTTTTCTTTTCAGATGCACAGAGTGTTGAGGAGGCAGCTCAAACATCTAACACCATTGAGGTGGTAACTGCAAATGGTATGTCTCCAGATTAAATTACATGCACAAAATGTTTTAATCAAATTTTTAAAAAAATCTTTTAGTAAAGGCTTTTGAGTGCCTTCTGAAGCTTAGATGTTAGAGCTCTGTCTTTCCAATAAATTGGTTAATCTTTTCATTTGATATACCAAGGGGCTACTTTTTTGGTTTATCTTAATCATACAGTCTGTAATTGCATTTGTATGGGTATTCTAGCATCAGTTTAGGAATAAAAATATCAGATCTGTTTTCCCAGCATCAATAAAATTCAACGTATCTCTAAAGATATCTACATAGTCATTGGCACTGTTGGTCTGTAACAGAAGGGTTATGATCAAAACTCTGTGGCTGAATCTGTCAACTTAACCTGACAAACCAAACCAATTTCCATTGACATTTGTCCAGTGGTAGTGTTGTTAATTAGACATTAATATAAAGTATGGATAAAAACGGCTGTATAATCCTACTTTCTTTATATTCACACATCAACTACCACAGTTATTCATATTGATTCATATATATATATATATATATATATATATATATATATATATATATATATATATATATATATACACACACACACACACACACACACATATATACATATATATATACACACACACATAAAACTCTAATTAAATTTTGTGCTTTCTTTGGATCAGACCCTGAGAGGGAAATTCAGACACAAACTGTGGATGATATTTTGGAGGCAATGTGTGGAAATAGTAAGTTTCTTGCATGTTTATAATATAGTATTTATTGAGTACTACCCTACATGGTGGATAATGATTCTGGTGGTGGGTTTGGGTTAGGGTTATTCAGAACTTCCTTCATGACACCATGAGGGTGACTTTCAGGTGGGGTGTTTTCCAGGAAATGCAGAACCCTTAGAGAGATTATATCTTATCTTGCTTTGGAACAACTTTGCTCACATGGAAATGCTGGAGGTGTTCAGATAGAAAAGGGGTCTTGGAGATCTACTTTGATTGCTGCCCCCTTGACTTACAGTTAGATGAGTGTTGGAAATTAGATTTAGAAATTAGGTACACATCAAGGTAATTATGTTGGGAGAGCTCATTAGTAGGGATTTGTTCCTTTTATAACTGTATAAGGTTGCAAAATATATTGTAATGTACAACAAATAGAATATAGTGTAATAACCTGATATTTATCAGTTCTTTTTGTACATTTTTCTTAATGAATATCAGGTTATTACAATAAGATTATACGTTTTTAAAACAAAAAGTAAAGAACAAAGTCTTTACTCTTTGTCCGAATATATCAGTCCTCACATATATTCTGAGATTACAGTAGAACTAACTTGACCTTTTGTTTAGATGTGCAGAGCAGTGAGGAGTCTGTGGAAGTATCAGTTGAGCCAGAGGCAACAACTTCAGGTAGTATATCCATGAATAAGTTAATGTATTATCCATATTTTATGTATATTAAACTCAATTCCTAATCTAATACCCTTTTATGTGTCTTTTAGAGGCTGGTAACCTTTGTTGCATCTGTCATAGTCATTTCAAGGACAGCAAGAAAAATTCCATGAAGAAATGGCGCGAGTGGCGTCAGTGCAGTGCATGCCAGCTGTGGTCACATTTGGCATGTGGTTTCAAAAAGAACTTGTGTTCTCACTGTCAGCATCACAATCTTTGAAGTGCACTTTTACTTGAGAATACTCTGTCCTGCTGCAAATCGGTTTGCTTTAACAAATGTACTGCATAAATCTAATGTTCATTAATATGTTCTGAAAATGTATTATATGTTCTGCATTCTGAAGAATAACATTCAAACTGAAACTAAAATATACAGAGCATGTTAACTGCATGAAAATGTTGGCTGTACAGTGATGCACATACTACATGTAATTTCTAAAATAAATGAATGGAAATTTAAGTTCATATAATAAAATGAAAAGATTTTGTAAATGGATATTCACTTTGAAGTTTAACATGAATTAATTGTGTTAAGATTTCAGATTGCATCATATCAACTGGGCCACGGGTAAACTTTGTACTATTGGCTGTCAATGGTGCACATACGTCACAAGACTAGCGTTACTAAGTTTTCCTTCTAGAAATGTATTGTTTTTTTATTTGTACTTCTAGTGAGGAGTGATTTTAATTCTGTAATGGCTGATAAAAGGAATAGGAATAAGATTTTAAATTATAAACAGAAAATCCAGAGCAACATACGGTTATGAATGAGACAATCCAACACATTGAATTTTTTCTGTTAAAGAACATGTGTTGCCTTACAACGTTAAAAGACACACATCCAGGTCTTGGGAGTGGGGTGTGCTCAATTAGGTTACCTTAGCAACGGCCGCAAATTTTGAATCTATCCATCCATCTATACCCGCTTAATGCTGTGCAGAGTCTCAGGGATCTGCTGGAGTCTATCCAGCTCTTTTCAGGTCTAAAGTCAGGGGTCCACCTGGGCAGGTCTCCAGTCCATCACAGGACCACATGTTGACCAACAACCATGAACCCTCACAATCACTCCTCCAGGTCATTTAGAACCAGCAGTTAACCTGCCATACAGGTCTTTGGACTGATGGAGGAAGCTGGAGAACCTGGAGGAAACCCACACAAGCACCAGGAGAACATGGAAACTCCACACAGAAAGACCTGATGAGGTTTGGAGCAGGAACCTGAACCAGAACCAGAGATGAACACCAGGAGAACATAGAAACTCCACACAGAAAGACCTGATGAGGTTTGGAGCAGGAACCTGAACCAGAACCAGAGATGAACACCAGGAGAACATAGAAACTCCACACAGAAAGACCAGTTTTCCACTGTTTACAAGTGGAAGTAACAAGACGAGTTTATTAACTGAAAAAACTACATATTCCGCGGGATGTTCAATCCTGTTGGAACGCTTTTGGGACATGTAGTTCTTTCCCTGAAATTGCTGTTTCTCTTAAAGGCACTTGGGGAGCATAATTATTTAAGTGTATTTAGGGGTCTATCTAGATGTGGAATAATCCAATATGGCCATAATTTGAAAATGAAATTAATATGAAGGTTAAATTCAATTTTCACAACATTTTGTGATGCCCTCTATAGGTGATCAAACCAAGCCATGGCCTACATAATAGTCTAAATCCAGAGCTTTCTATAACAGTTAATTTCATTAACTAACCCCTTCCACTGCTGAATTATAAGCCTTAAAAGATACAAAAAAAAGTCAAAGTTCAGTGGACAATAGTTCAGATCAGGACCCACTTAGAGTTTCAAGAGTGACATGATCTTACTTCCCTGATCAACAGGTTTTCAATAGTATATGATGTTTAGTCCTATGATAAAGTACTAATTTTCACCCCTCTTGAACCAGCCTTTTGTCAGATGTAGTTTTCAATGAGATGTGAAGCTCAGCTGGATAAAATTCAATGAAAATTAATTTATCAAACATAAAATCAAAATTCTTCAATGAGAATGCAGTTTTGACTTACTAGAATCCATATATGTAATTTGAGGCTCACTTAAACATGTTTTTCCCCCTCTTCCGGGTTTTACATGATCTTAACCCTATTGATGGGGAGGCAGCCTGACAGAAAAAAAAAATGAGCAAGTGATTGGACAAGCTGGTCAAAAAAAGCAGGCTCAGTGCTCCGCAGAAGATTGGGCCCACTAAGATCTGTAGTGGAGAGGGGACCACTGAACAAACTGAAAGCTGATGTGGACAATTCCAGACACCCTCTTCAGTCTCCTGGAGCAACAACAAAGAAACAGCTGGAGCAGTCAGCTCTCACTGCGCTGTCTAGACTGTACAATTTGGTGTTATTTGTAGCAAATTGTAGTTTTTGTTAAAACATTAGATTTCTAAGTGACCCTAAACTTTAGAGCAATAGTCTATATATACTTATTGATGAAGCCACGTTTATAACTTAAGCTTGAAGTCTTTTAACATCAGTGGACAGTTGAAGTGTTCTTGTCACATTCAGTTTGAAGTGGTCTGTGATGATTTCAAATAGCAACATCCCATTTTGTCAACCAAGTTTGACATATTCCACCTGTAGTACACATCTTTATCCACAACATGCCAAATAGCATCAGTAATCAGGATTTCATTCGATTTGGATGTCAAATTTATTTATTGACACTTTCATATAACACAAATCCTTTAATAGATTCAGAAACCACAAAATATAGAACTTTAATGATTACACCTCCATCAAAATATGTTCTGAAATTGCATGTTATTAAGAAATATGTTCTATTTAAAAGTAAATTTTTCACCAATAGCAAATGCAATCAACATGGATGTTAAATACAAAGCTCACAAAGATTCAACCTGGATGACTGAAAAGTGTGCTCTATAAAAAGAGCAATTTCTTTCTGCACATACTCTTGGTGATGCTCATTGTTTTATAAAGATGAATCAGAATCACCGTTGACACTGTCTTCGTCAACATCATCCTCTTCAGCTTCATCATCTTTCTCATGAATGCTATTGTCAAAGACCAAAACATGTAGATCAGGTGACACAACTGTTTGAGAAACAGAGTAAAACTCCGGGAGATAAATGTTTGGAGGAGGAGCAACAACTGTAATGAACCCCTGGAACATTGTCATTGCACTGTACAGTTTCTTCTCCAACATGATGATACTGTGACAAAGAACAGCTTTTGAACCAGGGTCAGTAGTGTCATTTATTGCTGAATGTAAATGTCCATGTTGCTGGTGTAGTATCCATCTCTCTCTGGAGCAGAAGCTTTTCTTCAGCTGCTCTGGTCCTCAAATGCAAGGCATCAATTGCTCGCCTTTTTAGGGCCTTTGGGATAACACCATGATCTTCCATCTTAAAAGTAGGAAAAGAATTTGCACCTTGTTAAAACAAAGGAGCAAAAATAACCAGATAGCAGTACTTAGAAATTCACCAGAAACAGGCTATTAAAATCTACCTACCTGTTCATCAATGAATGAGTACAAGGGCAAGGAGACATCACACACATCTTGAAATTCTAAATGTGATGGGAAGATGGTGGTATGTGGAGGCCATTGCAGACCATTGTATTCTGTAATGATCTTCTTCAGTCTCCTGTTACAGGCATTCACTTGCTTGGACAGCCTTATAGCGACGCCCTGTCCATCTGGAAACAAAGAATAAACAGACAACAGCTATAAAAAAAAAAAAAAAAAAAACATCAGGCTGCTGGGTAGTGCAGTTGTTAGAGCAAGCAGCCTATGTACTGAGGCTAAAAGTTATCCTGCAGCAGCTCCTTGCCTAAAACCTATTGCTGCATGTCTTTCCGTATCTCCACATCCCCTTTCCTGTCCAGCTACTGTTAAAAAAAAAAGCCACTAGAGCCAAAGAAATACCTGTAAGATACTACTACTACTACTACTACTACTACTACTACTACTACTACTACTAC
This sequence comes from Hirundichthys speculiger, assembly GCA_018398805.1. Lineage (NCBI taxonomy): Eukaryota > Metazoa > Chordata > Actinopteri > Beloniformes > Exocoetidae > Hirundichthys > Hirundichthys speculiger. The sequence goes on from JAGFBZ010001394.1 coordinate 45,260, forward strand.
TACTACTAATAATAATAATAATAATAATAATAATAACAGCCTAAAAACAAGATTGAGTACTCAGAGTGAACCTGTACGCACACAGAGAACATGCAACTTTGATGCAGGAAGACCCCAGGTTGGCATTTGAGCCCAGGACCTTTTTGATGGAAAGCAAAGGTGCTACCAACCATGAGGTCCAGAAAATAACATATTCAGTAAATATCAAAGACAGAAAAGGAAACAAGTAACTTTACCAGGATATCTTCTTTTTAGATTAAGAAGAGTGACCCTCTCTCTTGCTTCATTTTGTGCTCGTTGTATCAGATGACTTCTAATTTCCTGGTCAAGGTCTCTCAGTGTGGATTGGAAGATCTCATCTGATGGATTCCACCTTTCATTTACTCCATGGTGTCTCTCAATTGTTTGAAGATCACTCTCCAGCCTAACAACAATAACACAAAAACTCAACAACCCCCAAGTTACTTTCTGTAATGACAGTACTCTATAAGTCATATTTAGAACAGTAATCATTATGTTCACTTACTGTGTTTCATCTGCTGTGACTGACTCCTGGCTCAGGGATCTAGATTTAAAAATGCACACAAACTAAAATCAGAGTTTAGACTAACACAGGTTGTAGCATTTTTCTCAACTGAAAAATTGTGATTAAAGTGCTTTAATTTTAACTCTTTGGGAAGGACTTTCCAGCAGCAGCTCTACTCTGAGTCTCTCCTGATGACTGAACTTCTCCTATCACTAAGGGAGAGTCCAGCCCTGGAGGAAACTCATTTCAGCTGCTGGTATCTGTGATCTTGTTATTTTGGTCATAATACAAAGCTCATTACCACAGATGTGGGTAGGACTGTATATAGACTGGTAAATCCAGAGTTTCACCAAGTTTTATTTTTCCTTTTGCCTCAGCTTTCTCTTCACCATGACAGACCGCTACAGTACGCGCATCACTGCAGACGCAGTACCAATACGTCTATTGATCTCACATTTTCCAATATTAAAACTATAAATGTAGTTTTTAGGGGAAATATACAGAAAGGGATCCTACTTGAGCTGGTTGATTTGAGACAGCTTCGTAACATAGTTTCTCTTCCATCTTGGAACAGTGTCTAAATAAAAGGGAATGATGCATGACTCAATCAAGTAGTGTAAACACTGCATCATTATAACTGAGAGAATCATGAAACAACTTCCACCTCTTAGTAAATTTATAAGAGCAGCTTTTAACCTAAATTCACAAAGTTTCCACTTGCAACAATACAGATTCTGCAAAAAGGAGGAATCACGTCAAAACAGCATACCTTTGGCTCTTGTTTTTAAATGTGCAGGTTGGGCAACTTTGGTCTCTGTGTCCATCCAGTGCTGTATGTCATGTTCAGAAATACACACTTGAGAAAAGACAAAAGAAAATGAATAAACAACTCTGCAAGATTATTCTGACTACCAAAAAGGTTTAGATAAAATAAGGCTTACTTGGTGCCTCTTTCAGGACAGCAGAAATCTCCTCCTCAGCAAGACTCGCTATCTTCTCGGCTCTGTCCCATCTCTGAAGGAGCTGCACATCTGTAAATAGTGACCAGTTTGTTCAGTTTGAATCCAAATTAGTTAGTTAATTTTTAAAGCAAATACTTCAATATACAAACCTAGATCTGCTGATTTTCTTCTCCCATAATAGAGGAGCGCATTAGTCAGAAGGTCAAGCCGAATGGGAGGGAGTCATCTCTTTAGTCACTCTTGAAAATCTTCTCAAAAATGACCATAACCTCTCCATGCCTTCACCATCTGTTAGACCAAATCCAGAGAGCCTTCGCGTGCTGTACATGATCTGATTAACAGAAATTGTCATAGAACATTGCAGTAAACTGTGCAACACAAAATATGGAGCTAAACATTTGTGTGGCCATGTACATAAGATGAAACAACATTTACAATTTGGCTGAATAGCTTTGGACCAAACCAAAACATACCTGACACTGCAGTTTATGTCCATAAACATGAAATGCTGGTACAGCCAGGGAAACAGCTTGAGGAATTCCTCCAGTTTTCTGATCAACACAATACAGTGTGTTATTATTTTTGTGATGTTATTAATATATCAAACATTAATAAAGACTCACGTGCATATGTGAGGAAAGTACACATGCAATGTCATAGATGAAGAGCAGATTGAGGTTTTTGTCTTGATATCGTTTCAGCAGCTCTCTGATGATATATTTTGGATATGCAAGTCTGTTTAAAAAAGAAGGTGTCTGATTAATGTATAACATCTGAAAAGACTTTTTTTAATGCAGGATTTTTGAAAAACATTTGATGACCTTATATGTTTAACAGATTGCTGATTTCAGTACAGATTTACAAACACACCTTTCTCCATGAGTCATATTCAAAAACATTAATGGTATTTCATGGCGACATGAAGCTCCAAATACACCAGTTATATCTAGTTTTTTCTGCTGGTTTTTTGACCTTAGTAAATTTCCAGCTTTGAAGTTGCTGCAGTCCTAAAGAAAACAAAGAAAAAGAATGAAGAAAACTGAGGTCCTTGGTCAAGCCATTATAACTGCAAAAATATTCAGATTATGCAAAAAAAAAACCTATACTTTCAATAACTAGAAAACGCAGAAACAAGTTATTTATCATCATAAACATAATTCAGTTGCTATGTTTCATAATTCATAGACTCCATATGAATAAAAAGTTAGAAACACTACAAGAATAATAAGAGATCCATGCCAGTATTTACTCACTTCGGTTGGTTTAGAATTATCAGGATCTGACAGGAGATATTCCTCTACATCTTTATCTCTCACAAACATCTTGTCACCCAGCAAGGGCTCCGTCATACTTCTTCCAGAGCTTCTTTTTCTCACGAGGCCAAAGTTGGCATCCATAGTAACAAGCATGGTCCCATCAGTCTGAAACATCAACGGCAACAATGAAGTTCAATGAGTTTAAAAAAAACAACAAAAAAACATATAAGATCCGAGACTATTCAATATATTGCATGAGATCTTACTAGGGATGCTGTGGGTTTTTATTTTTAAGCAGATATATGGCATGGTCGAGAAACCATAAACTGCTGCTGTGTAAGTTACTCAACAGTTTGTAGCTCAGTAACCAACGAGTGAGCTAGTTCATACTACCCAGCTAGCTTAGCTGGTCATAAGAGTTGAGCACCTAATGCCTTTGCTCTGCCTACATCCCCCAGAATGCTGCGCAGTTCCGGATTGGAGTTCAGCAAAATTATTGAACAATGTATCAGATGTATTTTCAATTGATCACATGCCAAAAGAAATAAATGTTGTTATTAACACAGGTCTTACTACGAATTCCTCCTAAGAATTCTACTAAGATACTTTGAATATATTACTGAATGTTCCACTGTGTCACAGAGATGTTCATAACACATCAACTGACTTTATGGGCTTCTATGTGCGCACCACCTACATTCAGTCCCACACAGTCATCAAGTCAAGCGTGTCCCATCATCATCACAACGAGACATCAGTTCAGACTCAACCTGTATGTCTACATGAGGCGGCCAAGGATTCTCCGTTGGAGACCCATAAAGTGGGACTGCGGAAGTCCACAAATGTCGAAAGGTGGTCCAACTGTGGAACCCTGTGAATGCGTTCATGTACTTGGGAAATCTGGATGGAGTCTCATGCCCACCATCTCTGTACAGTTTGTTGAGAAACATGTTTCGGCTAAAAAAGAGCTAAAAATATACATTTTAATATTTTGGTTATTATTAAGACACTTCAAACTGAGACATATTTAAAATTTTAAGGTTTACTATTCCTCCTAAGACTATGAATGTCAAATTTATACACGCTGGGCAAATCAAACAAGTCACAGAGACCAGCTAATGTTCTTCGTCGGAAAAATAGTGGCGAAACTGGGAAATGGATTCTCCCAAAGGCTCTGTAGAGCATTTAACCTATGGTTAAAACAGAGTATTTACATTTAATATATCAATTGCAAATGGAAAAAGGTAAAAAAAAATAGGTCTAGATTATATAAAGCCACTTAAAAGGCTGAAGACTATCAAATACATAGAAACTTAAATAATCCTCGGTTATTATACTTTCTTGGTTTACAAGACCACTATACAGTCAGTAGATGACACAATTATAAAGAACAAAAATGAGTGGACAGATAAGAGGGTAAACCACAAAATGACAATGTGAAATAACTTGATTTTTCAGAGAGTTGTGTCCAAGCACATTAATAGAATGTGATGCCATCAGTGAAGGCAATTCAGACATATTTGACGCAGCAAGCACATAATTAATCATTGATGATGCTGTTGAGATATTTAGTTGGAAATTACTTCCTGGAAATTATTTTTAACATTACCTCCACAAGAGTCAGATTGTTCTTCCACCGCAATGTGTTGCAAAATCCCTCAACAGAGACCTGACACTCTAAAGACAAATAATGAAAGAGCTCAAGAAGAGCTACTGAAAAAGCTGTCTGAGGCTTCTCTGGTGTGGCAGGCCAAAGACCATACTTTAACAAGGTGCAAGCCTCAGGTTCACATGGACAAAAGGAAACTCTGCAGTTAATCAGATGACCTAAAAACAGAAAGAAAGATAAAAGATCACTGAAGAGTTTTTCATGATCCCTTGAACATCCTCTTGCTATCTTAAAGGACCATTAAATGCATTTTTCCCTGTAACTTATACTTAATTCTGCTTACGTAAACATCAACATAAACATATTTACAATTTTGAAAAAACTGTATTAAAACTTTATTAAAAATCAAATACTGTAATAGAAAACCTGTGTTCACAAAAATGTTTATATCTCTGGGGTACACTCCGTGGGTACTGTGATCCCCAGTTAAATCCAGAACTAACTGCAGCCAAGCTCTCTCATAGTAGGTTTTCTAAAGAGACAAGAAAAAGAAAAAGAAAAACAAAATTATTTGCAATTAAGACCTTATTCAATGAGTCAGAAATCGAACGTCCATAAGTAAATTCCATGAAAAAGACCTTACATTCCATTTCTGTGGAAGGTGCAGAGAATTTTGATGTATTTTCTCAACACAATTCTTGCAAAAAACACTGGTACTGCTGCATTCCAAACAGCGATATTCAGCATGATTTTTACAATTACTGCAGATGTTGGAGGAAGGTGCTGAGGATTTATAAGACTCTTTCAATACCTCATCTTTCAGCAAATCCCATAAGTTTAGTTCTTTTCTTTTGGCCCTGGAGTATGCCGTCTCTTCTTCAGAAGAGTTAGGAATTGCATCTGTATTGTCAGTGAACTGTGTGTTTGGGCTTGGTGTGGGAACAGGTGACTCTGCGTGACCTGAGCTGGAATGTGATGAGGGATATAAAAATTTAACACCACCTCCAATGGTTTTCCGAACAACTTTGATTTTCTTTGTCCTCCAGCGAACTCCATATTTTGGCATGGTTCTAAAGTAGGAAACAAAAGAAAAAAGACAAAATTACAGTTAAACTGACAAACAAAAGAGAATATTATAGCACTGTTTATTACTGTATTAACTATATACTCATACAGTATGACAAAATCTAGTGAGTGGAGTCATGCTGAATAATAATGAATAAAGTCACGACGAAGCGACCAAAAAAAGGAGGCCCGGTATATGTATATGTATATGTATATACCTGTGTGTATATACATATATGCACACATTACTGTGGTATGTCCTTACATTACGAAGCGGATGCTTTTATAATAGCAGTATAGTAAGGTTTCTTTTCTCCAGACATTTCAAATGTTTAAAGCTTGTGGATTACGAATTACCATAAAGGAGCAAGAAAAACACTGAAGTAACTTCTATCTGTTTAGTAAGCTATGCTGCTACGTTCGCCACATGTTGCGTTAGCATGCTAAATTTAGCAACGACAATCAATGACAAAAAATAGAAAAGACCTGACTCTGACACACCCCCAGTCTACACTGGGAACAGAAACTTACAAGTGCAGAAAACAGCGGAACAACGACATTATTTACATTTAATAACAAAAAAAAAACAACAACAGTATTTTGTTCAGATACTCACTGTTGTCTGGTAACAGAAGAAATCCTGTGGACCGCAGTAATTATGGGTAATCTTGACGCCATGGCAGCAACGGACTGAGTCGTCTCCCATTGGTTGTCTCCAAAATTATTTAATTTAATGAATCAGTTAATCAGTTATTTTTATTTAACATAATATGTATAATGTATATATGTATAATTTATATATTTTTTTATACAGTGTTTGACCAAGTTTTTGCTCCCTGCTATCATTAATATTGTTGTTGTTTTATACTGTGTTACATAATTTTTTATAATAAAACATTTGGAAAAATTATGATGTTGTTGTAATACACCCATCTGAATAAATAAATAACATTAATGAAAATAAATAATAAAAACTCGGTCCGTGACCGAAATCAACTTTCTTCCGGTTCGTTGTTAATAGCGTCGTATCTGCTACCATAGCAACAACAAAAACGTATTTTTACTACTGTAGAGACCCAGGAGAATGTACGTCGAAACGACAAAACTACGAGTCGCATACATAAACAGAGTGGATACTTTGAAAATAAAGTGTATATTTGCCGCTAGAAAAGTCATCAAAAACAGTCTAAAGCCAGAAACTATCTTAAAATATAGAAATTTCCACTGAAAGTAGAAGGGATATTCGCCATATTTTTTCGCTCAAGCTGCGGAGAAACTCGTCAGTCACGTGACCTGAACTAGGCCAATAGAAATAACCCTGTTCTGAGAAATAACGCGTCAGGAACGCGCAAGCAGCGATCTACCTTTTCATTCGGTGATAACAACCTACTGAGCCCGCTAGGAGGCACAGGAGGCACAGTCTGAGGCTATTGAATGGGACTGATAACTTATAATAATTGCCCATTTAATGGGCTGATAACATTCGAAGCGGGTGCTTTGTCCCCAAAAGTTAGTTGTCATGTTTCTTGTTTATTAAATATTGATGTTACAGTTATTTAAAAATTTATTTTAAAAAAATAATAAAGAAAGAAGAAAACACAGAAAGACTTTTTTTATTAAAATGCCTATTTAATTCCCTCTTGTTTAAACTTAGTTGGAACAGTGTACAGTGTAGTTCACTGCTGGGAGTCCCAGAAAACTGCATGTTCTTGGTGAACAACTATCGTACTGGCCCAAATATAGGATGATATTTTATTCTAGAAATCATATTCTCATAAATGGGATCGTACTATAATTGATGTCTATACTTTTCTGTTGTCATTACACAACTGCGCCACTATATAGAGCCAGCACTCAGCTTTTAAGAGAATAGTTTATAAAATAGAACTATACCTTGATCTTAAATAACATGAAAACCTGACACGTACCTTACCTTCAATATGGTACAATGCTACCTAAAAAAGATGAAATCATTAAAATGTTTAACAATACAGCATAATGTTATTTTTTCTATAGTAATTGTACCATAAAAAGTTGTTTTATGAATAACCTTATTGTCTTCATCATATTTTTATTTTCCCAAAATGATATTTAAAAAATTGGGGTTGTCTTATAATCAGAGTTGTCCCATATTCAGGCCAATACGGTACAATAAAGAAACTGAGACCGATCCTGACATCGATGCACTAATACTGAATGCCCTGAAGATGATAATCAACTTTGGAGAGGACTTCCTGAATGAAATGTAACCTGAGAGTCACTGGAGGATGTGGAAAATAACCCCTATGTAAGAAATAATTGATTTTAAGTAGGAATGTCCGATAATATCGGCCCACCGATATTATCGGCCCGATATTGGCATTAAAATGTAATATCTGTAATATCGTTATGTTTTTTTTTTGCTTATAATGAAAACCGATAAAAATAATGCCTGGATTTCACCGAATAAATGCTGTATATAGGCCTATGGGCTCCCGAGACATTTACCGGCGCGCACTTTACCTCAAGCCTAAAGTATTATTTATAGCTCAAAGAAATGTGCAGTTTTCAAAATTGTACAGTATAGTTTCCACATTGTGAATTAATTCAATTAAAGTGATTGAGTTTTAGTTAAAGAAACAGTTCTTGAAGCATCCTACAAATGCAGGCTAATTTACACTGAAAAAAAAAGAGGAACCTGTCTGTTATTTTAGTTGGCTCTACATGCTGCTATGCTGCACATAGTTGTACAGGTATAATGTTTTACAATTTGTGAAGAAATTAAATTTGCCCTATTTGTAGGGAGCATTGTCAAGATTATCTCAGGAAGAGTGTGATCCAAACTGTTGTTTGAAACAATTAAAAAATTCATAAATATGGCACTTTTTCCATAACTTAAGTTGAAGTAGTTTTCTTATTTTGCACAGACAATGTTTACTTTTGGAAAGCCTTGTTGCCTTTGAAAATGCATCCAGTGGGGCGTCACAATAAAATTAGGCATGTGTTAATTCCACGACAGGAGATATGTGATGTTACATAAAATTAGTTTTGAGGAAAAATAGCCCGCGTATATTGGTATCGGTAGATATCGGAATCGGAAATTGAGAGTTGGACAATATCGGCATATCGGATATCGGCAAAAAAGCCACTATCGGACATCCCTAATTTTAAGGATGAATTTTCGTGGCTCATCTCTTGTTATAATAAGAACATAATATAAAAATAAACACTATAATTCTGAGGTCTGGTTGAAGCCATATCATTTTCTGATGCTCCATAAACATCTCATAAGCCCACATACATACACATTCATTTCTTCAGTGCGTAGTGAGATCTAAGTAAATAGTTCAGCACAGTGAGGAGTGACGTTTCTGCTTTACTTAGAAAACCACTCTCAAACACAAAAGGTTCCACACTGACTTCACATGTAAACAGTCACTAGTTTTCAAAGTGTCCGCCAAAGAAACCTCTGACCCTTCCTCAGACACAGCAGTGAGTCAGCTGTCTTATCTGAGTTGGAGCTGATAAATACTGGGCATCAGTCAATTTTGACGGAAATTGCAACAATCTCTCTACCCTTCATCTCGCTGCAGGTGGGGAATGGACATGGAGGTTACATACAACATGACAACACAAACCTCCACACATTCATCTACATACACCAGCATACCACACACACCACATCCATCACTGTCTGTCTTGTTTCTCTGTCTGTCCCATCCTCTCATGCTCCTCTGCCAGTGATCTGACAGCATCTGACACAACCAGTGAGTCAGACTTACATCCTGGTGTCATGACGCGTCATGTGACCACCTTCCCTTTTAAGCTGAGCAGCTCTTGACTCCCCATCAGACAACATGCTTGTCATCGGACTTTATCTGTCACTGCTTCTTCACTCAGGTTGTTTTTTGTTTTTTTTTAACACCATATTAATCAACGTAATCCTCATAAACGGTGCTCAAATATAATCCTCCCCGTGTCTCAGGTGTCACCATTAAAGTGCTCCAGCCTGGAGATCAAGTGTCTTACCCAGGACGCACCCTGACTCTGGAGTGCAGCCTGGGACCAGGGTTCAGTATGAGCAGCCAGACCATGTACTGGTTCCGACAGAACCACTGTGGAGCTCAGATGGAGTTTCTTATCAAAGAGTACGAGAACAACGTGGGACACTTCCAGTCTTCTCTCAAAACAACCAAAAACAGCTTCACTCTCACAATAGCTGAGCTGTTTGTGAACGACAGCAGCACCTACTACTGCGCTGCCAGTCACAGTGATGCACGCAAACCACACACTTGTACAAATAACAAGGCTGGTAGAAACAGTCAGGCAGGAAGTAGCTGTGGCTGGTTCAGTTTGAAAAGTTTTCGTCCTAAAGTCAACTCACTCAAGCCCCTCCCCCCAACTATTAACTAAAGTCATGCAAATGAAAGTACAGCCTCTTTCACATTTTACAGGTCAGGACAAAAAGAAAATAATAATTTAGTCAAAGTCTAGATATATCAGCCTGGGTGAAATGTCGTGGTGGAAACCTAAGAGAGGTGTGCGGAAACAAATCTCTGCAAACCTCAATGAACGCAAGCAACGTTGTAAGGAAGAGATGGACAAAATTCAGCGGTGTGAGATACTGATAACATCAAAAAGACAAAGAATAACTCAAGTAATTACCACTAAAGGTCTTTCTAGAAGCTCCTGAATCAGCTGTGAAAATGAACCAAGTTCTACTGACAACAGTTACAACAGTGACAGTGTTTTGTTTTCATGTTACAAACTTAAATGTTCAAGATCGTGGGACTGAAGTGCTGTTGCTTTGCAGTTCAGAGTCCACAAGGGGACAACTCCTGCAGATAAAGACCTGCATGAACCAGTATGAAGCAGTGAAAGTGGGTGAAGACTTCCTGCTGCAAGCAGAGAAGGACGAGGAGGCTGTGAGCCTTGTCAGAAGTTTCAGTCAGAGGTGGTGCAAATGACCTCTGCAGGTGTTCGTCCTGACTGACAATGACAGTCAGGACGGAACATCTTCCATGTTGCAGCACTAATCTTCCCCAGTAACAACATTAACTTATCAAATCTTTTCATTATAATTATACATGACAGCCTGTAGTTTTTTTTTTTTTTTTAATTCACGTGTCTCTTTCCTCATTTTCAAGGCATCTCACTCTGTTTGAATGTCCCCCAGCTTCCATCTGTAATCAACATGATCATATATAACAAGATGACGCTCTGTATTTTCACATGTACTAGTACAGACGGGGAAGCAGCAGGACACTGGAGCTGGTGGCGTTTTCTGCTGGAAAGGGAGCGACCACCGTTGAGACTCCTTTCAATATGCCATGGCACGGCTGGAGGTGCTTAGCTCTTCCCTCCAGATCCCAGATCCCCCATCGTTTACCTCCACCTGTGTGTGTAGATGGGTTCGGCGTGCTGGCTGGCGTGGTGACCGGTGATCTAGTCCTCTGACCATCTCACCTCAGTGTTGCTACCTGCATCTGTTTATGTAGTCATTTCATTCAGTCATTTGTGTGCTCTCCTCTCTCTCTCTGTCCTGTCTCTCCTCTCTTTTCTTTCTTTAACGGCTGGTCTTCATCAGGAAGGTCCTCCCATATGATCCAGGTCCTGCTCAAGGTTTCTTCCTCTTAAAGTGGAGTTTTTCCTTGCCACTGTTTGGCTTAAAGGTTTTTTTTTTTTTTCTCTCTGTGTGAGTTTTTTACTTGCCATTATCCTTGTTTAGGATTTAATATTAGAATTTTAGTTAATGATATTTACTTTGGGGTCATGATCTGGGTCTCTGTAAAGCGCCTAGAGACAATTGACATTGTAACAGATACTATACATATAAAATTGAATTGAACTGAACTGAATTAGACAACTGGCAAGTGGCAGCACTCTTTCTGTCAAATTGTGTCTTTCTTTGTATCTGCTCGAGATCTATTTACATTTTATTGTATTCTATCATTAAAAAAAATCTATGCTGGTTTGGATAGGGTTTTGCCTGACAGACTTCTACTGGTAAATTCAGCACTTTTTTAACATTTATGATGAGTAGCCATGTGCCAGCTTTGTATAAACCAGCTAACTTTCAGGGAAAAAAAAACTCAAATGCAGATAATATTATAATACTATTATAATATTAATATAATATTAAAAGATTGATTGTTGCAGAGGTCTGTATAATTAACAGCACAATAACCCATATTACCTCTAAAATAATAGTGATTATGTCTCTCTGAGGTTTAAATCAAGGCACCTGGACTTTTTGAAGATGCTTCACCTTCCATGAAACAACGCAGGAGAGCAGCTCATCAGGTCGACACTCAGGGACACGGTTTCATCATGACGCACTTTAAGAAGAGAAGACAGGTGGTTTGAAAGAGGAGTAAAAGAAGGCGTCCATGCCCAACATGAAAACCTAACATTAAATCAAGGAGGAGGACATCCCCAGATAACTGTGGCACTAATAATGCATACATTTGTGGTTTTATGTACTTTTAACTGGGGACATTAAAAAAAAAAAAATCTCCCCAACACAGTGATTATGAAAGTAAAAACTATAGATGTTTCTGCTGTAATGTTGAACATCTCAACATCAGGACTCAGTGAGATGTTCAGGGCCCTCCCCTGGTGGTCATTAAAGGACCTGCATGATTCCTGAACTGTGCGCCGACACAGTGCACAGATAAAACTCTAAAACCAAAATAAGATTAAAGCATAGGCGTAACTTTTGGGGGGGATGGGTGGGTTGCAACCCACCCAATAATTTAGACCAGCCACCACAACCCCCCCCCCCCCCCCCCCCCCACACACACACACACACACACACACACAATATCATACCTCTTTTGTTATATTTCGGAAGTATTTGCAGTGGCTGAACCGCCCCCAATGTTCAACTCAAAGTTACACCCTTGGATTAAAGCAGTAATCACTCAGATGAGGCAGGACTGGAGAGCAGGGATGTTACTATCACTACAGCTGATGGGTCACCTGTCACACCACAGTGATCTATTCATCTCCAGGATGATGTGGAGTCCCTCAGGTTTGAGGAGCATTTTTAAACAGAGCTGGCTGGAGGACCCACCTACCTATCTTCCAGATGCCTCAGTGATTGGATGGAGAGCCGTGACCAGCAGAGCTGTCACTTCCTCTGAGCATCCACAGACGAGCAGCATCCTCTCTCTCTCCTCCTGAAGCTGTCAGAAATAGCAGCAGTCGGCTCGGAGCGCGCAGCTGTCAGTCACCGCAGACGCGCGCAGGTGGAGGCTGAGATACGGAGGCGCCGGCTGGGGGGAGGAGAGGGGAGGCAGCCGAGGAGGCAGCAGGTTTTTGTGTGACGCTTTTTCACCGTGGGGACAGGGGGGCCACGGTGATACAATCCCATAGAGCCGCCGTACAAAAACCTCCTCCCGTTTCCATCCATTGTACAGACGGCTGCGCGCTGCCGGAACGGCGGGAAGAGCAGGAGCAGCGAGGATCTGAGGGCGCGCACCACGGTGGGACACTTCAGAACCGGAGGGAGCGTTTATATGCAGAATTTATACCAGAAAAATAAATTTTTAGGCCTCATGTGGAGCATCTGGACGCCTGCCTTCCTCATCCTGACAAAAACCCAACAAAAGTGGACATGATGGAGCTCATCCTGCAGATTTAAACCCTCCTCATCCTCTGGATTGTTGGAATGAGTCTGAGCAGGATGATCATGGACTGTTCAGACACCTTTTGGTCGAGGACACATTCAGCGTGACTCTGGAAATGAAGCTTACTTTGGAAAAGGAACCAAACTGACAGTTGTGGGTAAGTGGGAGCTCTCGGGTGTCCAGTTCACCGTATTTAACTGAAACTGGTGGAAATGTTGGAGTGAAGGTGAAGGAGAAAGCTGCTGTGTTGTATCTGTAATACTGAGTTAAACTCAGAGCACCGTGAGCTACGGTGAACCTGCTTACTTCAGCCGAGGAACCAAGCTGACAGTTTTAGGTAAATATGTCACTTTAACTCTGTGTTCTGATTGATTACACTTTAGTTAAAGTCTCAAAGTTGGCAGATGTTTCAGGAGAGACTTGAAACTATAAATCTGGAGTAGAAAGAGTTTGATGCTCAGTATTGACTCATTGTGACCAGTGTTAACGAAGCCTACTTTGGAGGAAGAACCAAGCTGACAGTCTTGGGTGAGTGAAGATGGTTGAGGTCCAGTGAATGGAGAAAGAGTTTTAACTCCAGTGGTGCCTGGAAAGTCAGTGAAGTCCAGCTCGGAGCTTTTTGACGCTGAGTTGAAGCGCTGTGCCTATTACGAAGCTTATTTCGGTCAGGGAACTAAAGTGACTGTTCTCGGTGAGTAAATCTTTTTCCGTTTCATCCGGTGTGAAAAGCAGATCTTTAATGATGCAAAACTCGGCTTCTGGTTTGAAAACAAGAAAAAAACTGACAGAGTAAAAACCCAGTACGGGTTTGAAACCACATCTGGGGGTCTATAAACACTGAGAGCACATGGGGCAGGTGCCTCTCGCTCACTCTGAACCCAGATGGACCAGTTTTGACCCAGATGGGGCTCCCTGGCTGGGAGGCAGCAGCCTTGAGCATTGATCACCTTCACTGTGACTCTAATGAAGCTTACTTCGGTCTAGGAACAAAGCGAACCATCTTAGGTAAGTCTCATGTTGTGAAGACAGTCTGGGAGGTCCCAGGAGACGTCTTTATTGTCCCTGGAGCTCCTCAGAGTCCCAGCTCAGAGCTTTTTGTCCTGAAGTTTGATCACTGTGTTGGTACGAAGCTTATTTCGGTCAGGGAACAAAAGTCACCGTTCTTGGTAAGTGAGACATCAAATCTTCTTTTCCTGAGAAAGCTGAAGTAAATCAACATCTAAAATGTTTCCTGCTGAGAGAGATGCTGCTGTTTGACTCTGGTTTTATATCGGTTTCATCATTGATCATGTTCACTGTGACTCTGTTGGCTCAGTGGCTCACTTTGGTGGAGGAGCAAAGTTGACGGTCTTCGGTAAGAAATGGCGCCTTTTTCAATGACTTGCCGCTTCTAAAACTTTAGATTCGCTTTAAATGCTGAAGCAGAAACGGTCAGAGTCTTTACGTGATTGATGGGAAAGTGTCGCAGACAGTAAAGAGAGGAGCAGGAAGAGTTTTTGTAGCAGCTGAGAGCCTCCGTGCTCGTACGCCGAGGCTTACTTTGGAGCTGGAACTAAACTCACCGTTCTGGGTAAGAAAACGTGTAACGAACCGGCTGAGCTGAACCGGGTTTCAGACAGCATTAAAGTTAATCCGCGCCTTCGAAAAAAAAGCAGCGCAGTTGGTGTTCTGATATAAAAGCGGTGCAGTTTTAAAAAGGTCTGGCTTGATCCTGAGTCTCAGTCATCAGCCCGCTGAGAGAAGATCCCTCTGGAGCTGGAACTAAGATCTCCGATTTAGTTGAGACTGTTAGAAATGATCCTGAGATAATGGACAGACTGAAAGAGAAGAGCTTTTTTTAAAAAACAAAAAAAACAAATCTTTGATGTAGAATCAGCAGAAAGCCCGAGCAGGTCTTGTAAAAGCGCCTGTTCTGAGGGTTGTTTTGTGTGCAGAAAGTGTCTGGTTTTTATGAGAAAGAGCAGAAGAGAGTCTGCAGAGCTGAAAACCAGAGCAGCTTTTTCTGCAGCCGTTCATCAGCGTGAACAACTATGATCCTGCTTACTTCAGTGGAGGAACCAAACTGACAGTTTTAGGTAAGAAAATGAGAATAAAACACCCCACAGTCCTTGATAGATCTGTGGATGAGTGGATGTTCTGGTCGACTGCTGCCGTCAGAAAGTCTGTGTGATCATTTAAATCCCTCAGACTTCATTAAAGCGTCTCAACTTTTGTGTAAAAACCTGAATTTGTCATCCAGAAGTTGTGGGGTCTGCAGTAAAAGACCTGATGACAGACATCGTCTCGTTTACGGATCCCTTCGTGGAGAGTGTGAGACGTTTTTTTTTTTTCGATGAAGGTTACTGTGAACGTTCAGGCGTTAAAAAAGCGTTGACGGTTTCTGTGACTGAGCGTCGCGTTCTGGCACCGATCTGGATCATT
This sequence comes from Hirundichthys speculiger, assembly GCA_018398805.1. NCBI lineage: Eukaryota > Metazoa > Chordata > Actinopteri > Beloniformes > Exocoetidae > Hirundichthys > Hirundichthys speculiger. The sequence goes on from JAGFBZ010001394.1 coordinate 60,709, forward strand.
TTGCCTGTGACGCTTTGACTCAGTGGACTCTCTCCTCTCACCTTCCAGAACATGAGCCACAAAAACCAAGAGTGGTAGTTCTCCCACCTTCAGAGGGCGAGTGCAGGAACGACAGGGGGAAGAGAAGGGAGAAGACCCTGACCTGCCTGGCCTACGATTTCTACCCAGACCACGTCGCCGTGTTCTGGACAGTGGACGGCGTGAACGTCACGGATGGCGTGGCGACGGACGGCGACGCCGTACGTGACGGACGGTCCTACAGGCTCAGCAGCCGGCTGAGGGTCTCTGCTGCAGACTGGTTCCAGCCTGACACCGAGTTCACCTGCACCGTCAGCTTCTTCGACGGCAACGAAACGACGCTTCACTCTCGTACGATCACAGGTGATGATGCTGGTTCAACCAAAGCTGAAGCTTCACGTCAAATTAAAATATCTCACGTGTTTGATTCCTCCTGCAGGTGAGCCCGGTGACGGCATGACAAGAGGTAAACCTGCAGCACATTTAGGATCATGACAGCTTTCAATCTGACAATCAGTCTCCACAAACTGAGCATTTCCTGTCTGCAGAGAGGTTTCTGAGGATCACAGGCAACGCCAGACTCGCCTACGTCGTCCTGATCGCCAAGAGCTGCATCTACGGCGCCTTCGTCCTCATCCTGGTGTGGAAGCTGCAGGTCTGTCCAACCAGACCTTAAGATCAAACCGCCGCTCCGTTGTGGACGTAAAAGACGATGTGCATTTGTGTTTGTGTTGCAGAGTTCAGCAGGAAAATGGGAGAAGTGAAAGCAGAGGAAACGACTTCACAGATTCAGACGCCAAGGAGACGATGAGATCCTGCTAACGTAAAAAACCTGCCTGCTCCTGCTTTGCTGAACTATTTCAACTCGTTTCTTCATTTTGTTCTTAATAAATGTGCATAAAATATGTTTTGCAGTCAAGAACAGCCGTGTCGGTTTTCTTTATTTGACATTTTTGACATAAATCCATCCATCTATGCTGCAGAATGATGGTTGAAT
>JAGFBZ010001395.1:0-50555 GCA_018398805.1 Hirundichthys speculiger
CGATTTTATCGATTCTGAGATATATATTGATATTTTATTTCCCCAGGGAGTATCGATATTTCAGCCGTGGGTATCGATATTCTAAGCTCCCTTCAAAACCCCCGTGTGTCCCGCACGAGTCCTCCAGCCGCTAGTGTCGCTGTAGAGCATTTCTAACAGGTTATCCAGAAGCTTCTTTCTCTTCTGGCTACAGCTGAGCCAGTCAGGAGAATGGCGGCGAGTATAAACCCAGCGCCTGCGTGCTTAAAAGCAGATGTGTGGGAGCAGTTCGGGTTTAAAAAGAAAAAAGGAAAGCAAAGATTTAAACAAAAGTATGGCGGTTTGCAGGCTGTGTCACACAAACGTGAAGTACTCTGGAAATACCACCAACCTGCGAGCCCACCTGAAACGTCACCACCCGGACAAGCTAATGCTAACTGAGAGAGAGCTAAACTTTATTTGTCAGGATTTGAGACCGTATTCAGTGGTGGAAAACGCCAGCTTTAAGGGCTGTGTTTCTCTCGCGGCAATGTGTCGCAGTTATCTTGTCGCCGGCATGCCGCAGTTACTTTTGATTTATGCTCAATTTTGAAGCGTGTCTGCTTTATGTTATTCCACGCCACAACGCAAGAGGGACAATCACGAACTAGCTAAATTTACTAAACTTATCTCTTGCATTTTCGTCACCGTCTCGGCCGTATCCAGACCCACATTCATCACTATCTCCCTCCGTGAATTACTAGAATATGTGCTGTCTTTGTAATGTGGAGAACGAGAATCGTACAGATGTGGGTACTTCCTCATTTCTTCGATGACACGGATGTAGAATTGACCAATCAGAGGCCTCCTTTCTCTCCTCTTTGCAACACTCTCTGCGTCGCTGTCTGCGGTCACCTACCTTTCAGTTCAATTAATTCAAACAAAGTCATTGGAACACTCACAAGATGTCACCAAAATCACTTCGTCCCGTTAAAATCTTAAGCGAGATTAGCGATACAGTAATCTCGTGATACGATACACGATATTCGGCTCACGATACAATATATATCGAAATTCATCTTACAATAAATTTACATCATTTTCCGAAAGATTTTAAAGTGACAAAGTGATTTTGGTGACATCTTGTGAGTGTTCCAATGACTTTGTTTGAATTAATTGAACTGAAAGCATCAATTCCACATTATATGGCTGACAGGCAGCTTGCAAATGCTGGACAAAATGAATAAAAGATGTGTTGAGAAAAATAGTTTTATTTATTTAAACAGTGCTAATTGTTGCTTGCAAGTTTTTAAAGGTGGGACACAGAGGTTTTGAAAGAAGTTTTAGAATATCGATACCCGCGGCTGAAAAATCGATACTCGATAAAATATCGTTATATATTGCAGAATCGATAAAATCGCTCAGCTCTAGGCATTAAAGTATATTTGATTTGATTTGATTTGAATAACCCCCCTGCAGGGAGGTTTTACTACGCTGATATAAAGGTGGATTTCTATTTCTGCTATGTTTCTGAATCTTCTGCGAACAGAAAGGATGATGAAAGTGATCACTGTTGGCCTCGAGGCGCCGCGTAAGTTTTATTTTACATGAGCGAAGACCGAGTGGCAGGCTGGCCAGCTACAAAGACTAACATTTCCAGGATCAATTCCAGGATGTTTTTGTCTTGAACGACCACATCGTTAAAGACAATCTACCAGTTAGTGTAGCAATACCACTTCTGACCAGATGGGGGAAGCATATCACAAGGAAATGTTCTTCTCCTGGGACAACGTGGCATGACGAGATGTCTCTTTTGTCATCACGATAGATCTTTGTGTCGCCCCCATGTGGTCAGAAGTGGTATTTCTACATAGCGTGGCTTTAATACACGTTCATACGTAACACTTTTCCTTGAGCGATCTCTTCTAACTCAACGACCGCAGGGAGAGACAGCTGCTGGAAGAATAAGGCACAGATATTGATGTTGTGGGGGTTTAATGTGCACAGAGTAAATTTAGCGCGCAGTTTATGCTCAGGTCAGTAGGCCGACATATTGATTTCTAGTTTTCAAATAACGGCACATACGTGATTTCCCCGGAGCGTTAATCCCTCCTAACTCCCTCCCCCTCCCCCCACCAGCATCAGAGCCGCTGCTCACCTTCTATTATATAATCTGCACGTATTGTCTGCGTCACCCATAATTATGAGAATAATCTTTATACTAACTGTAAAGGGCTGATCGAGAAGCTCTAACATTATTATCATGTTATTCATGTAGAACAGACAGGAATACAGAAAGGTCGTCAGGGCAAAATAAATATTGAAGCCTGGTGCACAGGATTAACATGTGTGAATAAAGGGCACTTGATGTGTATGCTCGTGTGTGCGTGTGTGCGTGCGAGTGTGTGTGTGTGCTCCCAGGGGTGGGAGGTTGTAACTGTTGAGCTTTCAGATGCTAAACCACAGACTCAAACCAATCACTTCGCCTCAGTTTGTCATTTCTTCCACCAGTTTCATATACTTATAAACCATATGTACCATATGTACCATGAGACAGCTCGTACCTCTGTAGGAGAGCAAAACAACAGGCAGGAACTATCCAGGAGGGAAGCAGTGATGTGCATCTGGTAAATAATGTACAGCACATTCAATGTTCTTAATGCTCCTCAGCGATGCATATATATGTAATATATATACGGAGCCCATGAGTTTAAATTCAGCTGCACCTCCTCCAGGAGGCAGGTGTGTGATTCTGATGATGAGGAGCGACAGTTACAAGTATTTCACATTTACCGCCCCCTGCTCCGAGCGTCTAAATGACTTCCTGGCTCTTACACAGGCTGCCGGCAGGAGACGTGACACATTTATTATTTTACGGTGCTTACATTTCATCTCCAGCCTCACCGTGACTTCCCTCGGCGCAAACATGGGCAGCGATAAACCGTGTGACGTAACAACGGTCGTAGGAGCGGCTTCCAGCCCCGCCGGCCATCGTGCTGCTCTGGCCTGGTCGAAGATATAGATTTTCTTTTGTTTGTTTGTTTGTTGTCATACAGCTCTTATGAAAGCATTACAGAAACGTTTCATTCCTGTTTGACTGCAAATGTTGCAAATGACAGGAAACTGTCTTTGTTGGTGGTGAAATTGTGACACTGGCCGGTTGTATATCGCCTCAGGGGTGATTTAATTGCTTTAATATTTAACTACTTTAATTTATTAACGCCGATATTTATTTTACCGTGCGTTAACGCATGTTGCTCACATGCTTTTGTTTTGAAAAGTCTGTTACTGGCTGCTGCAGAACCGGAAAAGAATTGGCAGAAAAACATGCAGAAAAGGGTTAGGGTTATAGATGTCATCCCAGCGTTGACCTCCACCTGTCTATATATTTTGTCTATATGTTTTGTCTAATATAGTATTAGTATTAGATCTATGTCCTCCATCCTCTCTCTGTCCTCCATCCTCTCTCTGTCCTGTCTCTCCTCTCTTTTTCTGTCTTTACCCAGCTGGTCTTCATCAGGAAGGTCCCTCCATATGATCCAGGTCCTGCTCAAGGTTTCTTCCTCTTCCTCTTAAAGTAGGAGTTTTTTTCTTGCCACTGTTTGGCTTAAAGGTTTTTTTTCTCCCGCTGTGGGAGTTTTTTTTTTTTTTTACGGGCCATTTTTCTTTGATTAGGAGTTAATATTATAATTTTATCAATGATATTTGCTCGGGGGTCATGATCTGGGTCTCTGTAAAGCACCTAGAAGCAACTAGCATTGTCATAGACGCTGTACAAATAAAATTGAATTGAACTGAACTGAAACTGTCCCAATAAAGAAATAACCCAGTTTCTACATGACCTGCCAGAATCTTATCTTCGCCTCTCATGTGCTTCCATGTGGTCCAGTTCACGATCCATCCATCCAGGTTACAGTCAGAAGAGAGAAATTTTAACAGAAGGATCTTTACCGCCGGTATTGATCTTCGACAGTCTTACAGGCCGGTCTCCCAGCCGTCCTATTCTTGGGATCCAAGTTCTGAAACAGACTCGAACAAAACCACTGTTACACCAAAAACTGACCATTGAGTCCCTGTGCAGCAGTTCTTTTAATATATATATCAATTTTTAAATGATGTGCCTCATTTCTGGCGTCAAGGCTATCTTTGAATTATTCCTGTAAAGCGACAAACATCACTGCGGCTTCTTATTTCTCGCCTTGGAAACTAATTTGATTTGTTAGCTCTCCAAATACACATTTCTTTTTATACCTGTTTTCCTTCCAACTGACGGTTTTTCAGCCAAGCGCAAGCTGAGGTCCTCTGGCTCTGTTAAAAACTTTAATTAACCAACAAGATACTTCTTCTGCCTCCACAGAGACTCTTCTTTCAAGAATATTTTGTGTAGCTAAAACATCCCATCTGGCAGAAGCGAAGGAGTAAAAACAGAGGACTGTGGAAATGAGTTTCTCCTTCACTGGTCGTCTTCTTCATTTTTACAGTGTCATTGAATTGATAAAATACTATATAAGAATATAATCCTGCAAAATGCCCCCTGAAGACTCACAAACTGTCTGTGTGTACATCTCCTCACAGCATTAGACTGATCGGCGACAGTTACCACCAGCGGTTGTTGCTATTTATGGGAAGCTGGCAATGAAAAAAAAAAAAAAAACCCAATGCAATACAATGTGAGGAGGTGGGATGAGAGCAGAGGACCATGCATGAGCGGAGAAAGCACTATAATGTTTTTTATTTCCCCCCACACACATAAAACACTGAATCATTAGTCTTTTTTTAGCTCAGTGTGTATTAAAGCGCAGACACTGCTGCTGCCGGCAAATAGCAAAGCCATTTTTTTTTCCTTCCTCTGGTTGATGGCAGAGATGAAAGCTCTTAAACTTTAAAGCTGTTCTGAGATGTGTTAAAGGTAACGATGTGTTGAGTGGAGCTGTTTAAGGCAATGAACCAGTAAGAATTGACTTCCTGATGTCTGCAGTTCTCAGCTGTGTGCTTCTTTTTGCTTCTCGCAGCTTATTTTTTTTTCCCCGCTGAAAGCCTTGTGGTTCAGTCCCTCTGAGACCAAGACAAAACAAACAACAGAGTAAATATTGGGTTTATCTCAACCCAGAACTGTGAGTCTAAATGAATGTCAGTGTGGCTCTGTTTCTGCAGGATGTGGAAATAGTTTCATGTAATTTTATGTGGCCCTCGAGAGCTTGGGCACTATTGGCTTACATTTTAAACCAATATTTTAAGACTTAAAATAAGCTTATGCCGCTTTAAAGCGCATATTGACAATAAACTACATCTCCCATCATGCATTTCGTCATTACCCACAACGATAACGGTAGCTATGAGCAAGACGATTTTTCAGAACTGATGGACTTTTCAGAACTAACCCCAACATGTCCAAGAAAAGAAAAATTAATGCAGTTTCATGAATGATGGGAAAACAATTACTCTCTTCGTTTAGCTGTTAGCTCACTTCTGCTGTTTTCATTGAGGTTATGTGAGGAAACAACGATTAAATGACAACATTGTTTACACATTATAGCGTGTTTGCTTGGTTCATGAGACTCAGTGACGTTGGTCAGCAGATACTCTAATAAACGTGCAAATATCCCGGTTATTTCTACCAGAAGGACCTACGGACCTAACGTAACCTAATGAGAATTTTTTTAGCATTTATTAGCAAATCATGTTTTTACAAAAACCAATAAGGTATACATTAGTGTGGAACAGCACATACAACCTAATGAGAAATAAGATGCAAGCCACTTCAACTTCACATTACCCGGAAAGTGCATGAAGCCGCAAGCGAGCACTTTTTTCAAAAGCTAACGTTAACGTTACTTTTACACTTGCAAAAGTCACCATACGTTTGAACTCAATAATGTAAAAAACATAAGTTGCAAGTCATTCGTTTGAACTCAATACTGTACAAAACAAACAAGTTGCAAACTCATTTTTTAAATAATATAATAACATTACTTACTTGTCTCTGTCTTGATCTGCCGCCTCCGTTGAACAGCTGTGCTCAGTGTAGCTAACTCTGATAGGCTAACGCCGGCCCTCCCTCGAAATCTTAGCGTTCTGTTGGTCAAACTGTTATAGTAGCCCGCAGCGTTTGCCTGCATATTATACAAACTTTAAATTATAATTGTGGAAAAATGTGCAAGAATATCGAGTGGCAACAACCCGTATCTGATGGAGAATAAAATAATCCCACAAATTTGAAAATCCAGGTTATCCCTGCGTTGGGATCATTATTTTGTAAAACTAAAGCAGATACGCGGCTTTGGCTCGCCGCCTATTTGTATCTGAAGGTGAAATAACAGTATGTCTTTTGTGTTATGAGGCGGTGTCAGTCGTGAAAGAGTTTAATCTACGTCGGCATTTTGACAGCAAACACGAAGCTAAGTATGCTAAATTTAGCCCGCAAGAAAAACAAAGAACCGCTTCTGCTTCTGAAACCAAGGTAATGGATACTCTCAGTGATGTTTACAACAAACCTTGAGTTTAATATGATAATGTCTTAAATATTTGAAACTTGAATACATATGTATATGTAAGTATACATACACAAAATTAGAGTTTCAGTCTGGTTGTTTTTGTGCACTTTACGGGTCGTAAAGAACTTTTCCTTTTTTCACTACTGTCATGTAGATATTTCCCTTTGTTAAATTACTTTTTTAAATTTGAATCCACATATCAATGATCCATTCGTACATTTCTTTGCACAGTTTTCAAACCGAGACAGGAAAAATCACAAACTCCAGTAGAAAATTGAAATGTAACATTTCTGTACAGCAAATAAATGATAGAAAAAAAAAAGATTTATTTATTTATTTTTATTCCCCCCTCCCTCCCTCCCTCCCCCCATTCACTCCATTCCTTATCTCTACATTTTTACAGAAGTTCCTTTACCCTTGTTGGAGTGAAAAACAAACAAAATTAACAAATTAACACATTTGTAGCCAGAACCAAGGAAATGAATGATCCACAATATCCAGTGTTTGTTACTTCACAAAATCTTTTCTCAATGGGAACACAAAAATCAACCTGGTTTTCCCAATAGTTAATAAACCTATCTGTCTTGAATCTCATTGAAAAAGTTAGCTTCTCCATTCTATAGATGCTAAGCGTTACTTCAATCCAATATCGACACTTGGTGTATCTTTATTCAGCCACTTCCTGGTGTCGCTTTTTCAGCTGACACCAACATTATTCGAAATAAATATTTTTCACCTGACATTGTGACGTCCTGAGTCTGTTTTCCCAATTATAAGACTTCAAATGTAAATGTAAGTTGCAATTTCACAATCTTTTCCATGTTTTTCTTTAACTCCCGCCAGAAAGGTATAATACCAGGGCATCCCCAAAATATGTGAAAATGATCAGCTTTTTTCCCCCCCGCACTTCCACCCGTATTCTCTCAATGAGAGGGAGCACGTTGTTTTCCATTTACTTTCATTTATCTTTAGCCAATCCTCCTCTGAAAACTCCCTCCCCGCCCCTTTACCCCACTTTTCTTTTATGTATGTCGTATTGTTACCTTTTAGTTTTTCCACTTCCTTGTATAGTTTTGTAATTCATTTCCTACCTTCTTTCACTGCTCGTCTATCACAGGTAACTCCAGACTCTTCACCTCTTTTCCTCTCTCCCCGTTGGTCTAGTCCTTGCATCATCACCACCATTCTGCCTGCTTCTCTTTCATTTGCTCACATGTATTCTCCCCTGCAGCGACTGGCCTTCATTCATTCATCCACCCCTCCAGGTTTTCCTCCACCTGCTTTCTACTCTCACCGCAGATGTGTGATTCTGAGAGGAGACCAAAACTGGTGAAATCTGCAGCAATCACGTATGTCCGAACCTGCAATAGCATGCAAAACTATTTTCTGTAGCTGCATTACGTCTAAATAAGTTTCCTGCTTCAGCTGTGATATCATTTTTTCTGGATTAGCATCCAGTTAACCTTCACGTACCGCTTTGTTGACTGTTACATCCGCCACAGTTGCTCTTGCCAGAAGTGACGTATCTCGACGCGATCACACCTGGACAAAGTGAAAATGTCTGACGTGTCTTCAGTCACAAAATCAGAATATCACAATCCCTTAATTGGCAACGTGCATAGCTAATACAGGAGGAAGGTCGACGGATTAAAATATACACGAAACACAGACAGGCAACAAATGAAACGGAGGAGAAAAAGGGAGTCAAGAACATTTTTTTTAGGAAAGTTCCAACGCATTTAAACATCTCGCTGTGAGAAAAACACAGCAGACATGTTTTTAACTGTAACTATGTTGTACAGAGCCACAGTTTTTATTCAGTGTGAGGCAAGTGCAGGAACAAAGGCCTAGCTGTTGAACCTACGATTTCCTAATACCTGTTTTATACCTGCTCTGAAATGTGATGCGTGTTGCTGAGGGCCAATCCATTGATCAGTCCATTTGTTTCACTATCAAATACCATCAATGACAATATTCCCTGATCCATTCATGGTGGTTCACTTCTGAAGAGAACCGATCGTTGAGTTTTTTTGGTTTGTCCAGTGCTTCAGCCACCCTGATGCAATGAAACCCCTCTTTGTGGGTGGGCCTAAAGTACTTGTAGTCCAGGACTTGCTGAACCTCTTCAGTGCTTGTTTCTTAGATCCTGGGAGAAGACACCCTAACGTTCTGGAATGACTGCTTGATTGAGGTGGATGGTATGTTCTGAGTCGTCTAAAAGCGTTACTTTGCTGTACTTGCATCTGTCCCAAAAGAGAGCGCTGACACCAATCTGTTAATGTCTTTGGACACAATTGTACATGGCTTATTGAAAAGGCTACGAATCCAGAGATAATGGCATTTTTATCTTAATTTAAAGCTTACAAAGGCGCTGGTAATTGCCTGTTAATTCAGTTAAAATGCATGTTCCGTAAGTCTAATGTTAGCAAACTCAGTTCCGATTAAGTTTCTATTGAGGCTAATTTGCTCTCCGAAAAGCTGCAACATACAATGAAAGTTTACTGTTTTCCCTTGACCTTTTAGAGGGAATCAGGCCTGTGACGCTTGCAGATACTTCAGTATCAGCATCTGGGGCTGATAGTATCCCTTCACTTGGGTTTCCTCATTGCCCATACATACATTTTCTGCATCCAGTAACAGCAGAGTATTCCCAGAGGCCGACACACGTGAAGTGGTGGTGCATCTTCCCCTGCATCAATCATTGTGAAACTTCAGGCTCCTACTGAACTGAAGGCTTGTCCTTATATGTGAGGAAAGCTGAAAACATCCGAGTAGAGATGAAACTTAATTGACTAGAGCCGAGCGATTTTATCGATTCTGCGATATATATCGATATTTTATTTCCCCAGAGAGTATCGATTTTTCAGCCGCCGCTTCCCCCAGATCATGACCCCCGTGTCCCACCTTTAAAAGCTTGCAAGTAACAATTTTCTCTGTTTAAATAAATGAAACTATTTTTCTCAACAAATCTTTTATTCATGTTGTCCAGCATTTGCAAGCTGCCTGTCAGACCATATAATGTGTAATTGATACTTTCAGTTCAATTAAAAGTCATTGGAACACTCACAGATGTCACCAAAGTCACTTTGTCCCTTTAAAATCTTTCAGAAAATGATGTAAATGTATTGTAAGATGAATATCGATATATGCCTGTTTAAAAATAAGTAAATGCCTGTTTTTTTTTATATTTCAATTTTAGCAAACAGGCCACGGGACTGAATTTGTTTTTAATATTTAATTGTCTGATTTACGCGACCCAGAAATTGCTTTGTTTTATAATCAAGGACTGGACTTTCTGTTGTCATTACACATCTGTGCCACTAGATCAGATCTGGGCAAAATACGGCCCGCGGGCCACATCCGGCCCTTTGTGCGTCTCTGTCCGGCCCGCATGAGGCCAATCATAAATTACATTTGATTACAACTTAATAATAAAAAAAAAAAATCTATGTCGTGCGTGCAATACAACTGTGGTGCTTTTATTTTGAAAGGCGTAGTACTTCCGTGTAGCGTACGTGCATGAAGGTAAACAGCGCTAAGTGATGCTGCCGTTAAAATGTAATTCACAGTTTGAGGAATTTAACAAGTTAAGAATAAATTGGACTTATTAATGATTATTTTTGTTTTTTTACTCGACCTATACGCCACAATTTCACAGAGCCTAATATAAATATCTACAGAATAATTGTATTCTTCTAATTACCAGTACCAGCTATTTAGAATATGTAATTTAATGCATTCTACAATGGAAGGAAGTTGAGCAGGATTAAGTTCAAGTTATCGTTGATGTGGCCCTCTGACACAACTCAGGTTTTTCATGTGGCCCCTTGTAAAAATTAATTGCCCACCCCTGTAGTAGATGGAGCCGCACTGCAGTAACCAGCTAGAGAACAGCAGGACAGTGAACACATGGAGCAGATCTGATGGAACATGGAGGAATGACGAGATCGTCTTGAACAAAGGGGTTTGAGAGTTTTTTTTTCCAGACAGAATTGTTATTATTGCTACCTGACTTGCTACCCGAACTGTAAAGGATTTTTACCGTTTTCCATGTTTTTCCTGCCAATTATCTTCCGGTTCCGCAGCAGCCAGTAACAGACTTTTCAAAACAAAAGCACGTGAGTGAAATGCGTTAACGCGCGATAAAATACATTTCGGCGTTAATAAATTAATGAGTTAACGCGATAATAACACGTTAACTTGCCCAGCCCTAGTTTAAATCCGTTGGAACTTTATTAAAAAAAAAGTTCTTGACTCCGTTATTCTCCTCCATATCATTTGTTGCCTGTCTGTGTCTCATGTGTGTTTTAATAAGTCGACCTTTCTCTCGTATTAGTTATGCATGTAGCCCTTTAAATTACTGCGTTATTCTGATTTTATGAATGAAGGCACGTCCTGCTTTACTGTCGTTAAAACAGTGTCAGCAGAATTGAGTAATGAGTGTTTACCTCTGGTTATGGAGGTGGTTATGGAAGTGTCTCCGGGGTTTCCACCCTCTGCGATAGTCGTGAGGACAATGACACTGAATCGTCTCGTTCTCTTTAACGGACATTAGTAACATGACTAAGAGAAGGATGTGTGTTACATGCAGTTCTCCTTGGTGCTTTTCTCTCGGCAGCAGTACCAGTGGAAAGTATTTCATCAGCCTGGATGCTGGTTGCATCAGTGACTTAAGCAGAAGCGCTTCAATGTTTTCCAAATAGATTTTGATTCCTTCAGTGAGTAAGAAACTTCAGCGAGTAAATGCAGGTGCTGCGCTGATGGGAAATACAAAATCCAAACCCAAGACAAGAAAGGCAGGAGAGGTTTGGTTAGCCACGTTGGATCAGGTACTGAATGGAGAGAAGCTGGTGGGATGGATACTTTGAGAGGTGACTAATGGAAAGCAGCTGTGTGGCAACCGGACCCTGAGACCCGGTGTGAAACGACAGCAGGAGGCTAAACTCAACAGAATATCAACGGACTGAGTCACTTAGAACGAAGAGGACATAAGACTAAAAACATGAAAGGAAACAACTTTAACAAAGAGACAGAGAACCGAATGAAACCCAGGGAATGTGAACCCCTGAAAGGAAATTTGAGCCTTGGTTCTGCTCGGCCACTCTCTACCACTCTACCACTAATGGACTAATAAACACTTTAAAATCAATCCTGTTTCAATCTCCTTCCTGCTGGCACAGAGACTTTGCTTTACTGGAGATACAGATCTCAGATCCCTGAAGCACAGATCCAGTTTTAGCACGACTCTCAGGAAGTTTCCAGGTGATAACGACAACGATGACGCCCAAAGAACGATGACGGGCTCAAAGAAACCTCCCTGTGAGGCCGTGAGGAAGGAACGGGAGGAAGGAACGGAGGAAGGAACGGAGGAGAGAGGAGGAGGGACGATGGCAGAGGCGTCAGGCACAAGATGGAGGTCGACGTTAGTGTCTGCCCTCTAATTCAAGAGAGTAATTACACCCAGTTTTACCTCCGACCCCTCCCTTGACTGCTGCAACTCCTCCCCCCGCCTCCCTCCTCCACCTCAACCCACCCAGATGGGACCGGCATCGCCCTCCCACACAGACAGCAGCTCCTCTGTGTTTGTTTGAGTTCAGCTCCTCCTGACATGTTCAGCATTTAAGTGGGTCCTTCATTTCTATTTAGAAGTCAGAAATACATACGTGGGCCGAATATAGAAATAAAACATCAGTTCCATCGCGGTGTCCTCAGCGAGCATCTGCATTCAGAGTCCCTGAGATGCTCCTGGTGGCATTTACCACAAAACAGTCGTTCTATGTTATGGTTCGGAGTTTCTGTTCTCGTGCTTCCTTACTTCTCCTCTTTTTTTTTTTAAACCTTTATTTAACCAGGGTTAGGACCAGGGATTTAACCAGGATCCCTCTGAGATCGAGGGTCTCTTTTACAAGGAGACCTGGCTAAGAGGGCAGCAGCACAGCTACATCCAACACTAGGGCTGTAGCGATACACTAATCTCATGATATGATACACGATATTCGGGCCACGATACGATATATATCGATATTCATCTTACAATACATTTACATCATTTTCTGAAAGATTTTAAAGGGACAAAGTGATTTTTGTGACATCTTGTGAGTGTTCCAATGACTTTGTTTGAATTAACCTGAACTGAAAGCATCAATTACACATTATATGGCTGACAGGTATGGAGCGATAGGAGTGACACATTAATAAATAAATAAATAAATAAATAAATGTGGAAATATAAAGGGAAATAAATTAATAAATAAATGTGGAAATATAAAGAGAAATAAATAAATGAAAAGGAAAATCTTCGTATTGCATTTGCTTTTCCTTTTTGGCACTCCTGTGACACAAGGATAAAGCAATGACAAAACACTTGGTGGACTGAGCTGTCAATCAAATGGCTCTGGGCGGGGCTTCCTGTCCAGGATGGATAGTCGTTCCCTGATCACTGGATTTCTGCCTGGCACATATATTTATTTCTATATTTATTTCTCTTTATATTTCCACATTTATTTATTTATTTATTTATTTATTTCTCTTTATATTTCCACATTTAATTATTTATTTCTCTCTATATTTCCACATTTATTTATTTGTTTATTTCTCTTTTTATTTCCACATTTATTTATTTATTTATTTATTTATTAATGTGGCACTCCTATCGCTCCATAGGCAGGCAGCTTGCAAATGCTGGACAAAATGAATAAAAGATTTGTTGAGAAAAATAGTTTCATTTATTTAAACAGTGCAAATTGTTGCTTGCAAGCTTTTAAAGGTGGGACACGAGGGTTTTGAAAGAAGCTTAGAATATCGATACCCGCAGCTGAAAAATCGATACTCTCTGAGGAAATAAAATATCGATATATATCGCAGAATCGATAAAATCGCTCAGCTCTATCCAACACAGTTATTTCTGTTTGCTGCTTTGCTTTACTTCCTGTTTTACTTTGAAAATCTGATTTCCTGCGTGTTTAGCTCTGGCTCGTTCTCATCCTTATTATTGGCAGCAGCGTCTCCTCAGACTATAAATATCATCCCGTCTTTCATCTCTTACTCTGCCGCCCCGTTGTCCCGGTTCGTCCTGCGGCTCTCTGTGTTTCTTTTTTGGGGAACCTGCGGTGCAGCACCGGTTCTTACGATAAAAGGACTTTTCCTGCCTGCCCCCGTGGTCTCCTACACCTGGGACCCCCCACAGCTCCTCAGTCATGGGGTCACTGGTTGAATGATTTTGTTACCAGCATCTCCTTACAGCCTGTAACACATTCAGCACATGGAAGTGACAGAACAGTGTCTTTAGATTTACTCTGAGAACCACAACACCATGAGAACTTCATTGTATCGATGGAGCTTCTGATTAAATCAAAAGTCTCCAGGAGCTACAGGAAGAACGTGGCCTGCTGGGATGTTTTATGACGCCTAAGGCCAGATGCTGCTGAACAAGTCACAGGGCTAAATTTCACGTTTAAACAAAACCACCAAGGTGGCGGGTTGGACGGTAGAGGGAGGGAAGGGGGGGGTGTGAGAGTGATGGGTGGAGCCCTGCCGGTTGCTATATGAGGCCTGCTAATGACAGGGAGCCTGAAGTTTTTAAGTTATAAATATGTTCTTAAAACGCTGGTCCTCGGAAAATCTGGAAGGAGTTCACCATCCAGGCTTGAAATGACAGGGTGGATGGGAAGGGAGTGTGGGTGGTGTGTATTTGTGTGTCGGTTAATTCACACTCTGGGAGGGGGGGGGGGCACATGTGAACTTTTATTTCTTCGTTCGGGTGCTGGGTCACACATGTCGGACCCTCATGAGACACGCCGTTCTGTAATTGTGAATCATTTTGGATCGGAAAGCGCTGGATGAAACAGTTACTGTAAGTCTGAGACGCTTCGGTTTTTCTGCTGACCGGCGCTTCTCCTCGTGTTGACACAAGACGGGAGCGAGGCCGCGGGCCGAAACAACACGGGCCGCATTTAGACTGAGGAGCCCTTTCAGCCGGACACAGGACGCCTGTTTTATTCTTCGGGTCGGCCAAACTTCCCTCAGCAAACAGACCGGTTGTGCACCTGGGTTTTTTTTTTTTTTTTTTTTTAGATTTTTCCACAGTTTTCCATCAGGGTTCAGGACCCATATTCTGAGGTTTAACCCTTATTCACCCGCTGATTTCATGATTTCAGGAAAGAGGTCTGTTCTGACGCTGATGTGCACTTGAAAGAACTGTGCAACAGTTTCTGGTTAAATAGATTTGTCTGAAGGTGTCTTCACTTTTCTTGGACTCCTTCTGTGTGACCCCCCCCCCCCCCCCCCCCCCCCTTTTTGGTTTCTGTTGAGTTGTATCATGGGGTTACTGATGAGTTACTGTAGTGCTTGTCAATTATTTTCTGCTGCCCCCCCCCCCCCCCAGGGAGAAGAAAACATTTCGCCCCCCCCCCCCCCCCCTCCATTGTATCATTTGTCTATAAAATTGTTTTAAGTGCACCTTTGCATAACACTGTATCCTTATTAGCATTACGCTACAGAACTGCACTGGCCCAGAAAAACATTTACAAACTATCCTTCATCCCATCGGCAATAACTGCCTTTAATTAGAACATAAACATACATTTTTTTACTGTTGTTGAATGAGTTTTAGTCAATGTGCTTGACTGTGGTTCTTAATTATGTTTTAATGATTCATTGAGCTGTTTTTAAAGATGAATTTCTGTTTTTACCCGAGACAGACAAGAAAGAAAGAATCTATCTATCTATCTATCTATCTATCTATCTATCTATCTATCTATCTATCTATTAAGAGAAACAAAAAAGAAATAAATATAGATCAACTTAGAACAAAGAATACAGTGACCGGTCAGGACGTGTCATGAACATGTTCTCTCATCCAGCGTTGTCATGTTGGTGATCTGTTGTGTTTTACAGCTGCCGGGCAAACCGCTAATAACACGCTACGGCAACACGATTGTTTCATGACAAACACGCCACGTTATTTAATAATCATTAAACTGCCCCGAGTCCTGACATTGGCGGCCACCGCCAATATCTTTACCTCTCTCGAGTAAACGCGGACCCAGCCTGTCAGAGAGCACCGACCGGACCCGAGACTAACTGTACCGATTCGGACCCCAAACCCGGAGTCACGTCTTTTGAATGGACCCGAGACCCGATTCAGGTCGGGTCGGAACCTCGGGTTTTCGGGTTGTCAGGTTGTTCCAAAGACCTCTACTGCGCACACTGTGATAATGAGAGCGCCACTGCCCCCTACTGGAGTACATGTGCAATTATGCTTTATTTAGGGTTGCCACCTTCCAGACATGAAAATAAAGGACAATTCCGTATTTTACGCGACAGGTGGCAACCCTATGGGGTAAACATTTTTTAAATGCGCGGGTAGCAGCGCAGCACCGGCGTCTGTGGTAACTAGGCAACCGTGACAGCGATGGCGAGGGGGCAGGCACTGACAGTGACAAGATGGTTGGCACACACATATAAAGATATGGGCACAGAGCGCAGCAGGTCCTGTTGTCCCACCACAAAGGTTTTGCTAGCCTTAATGTTTCCTGTATTTTATTTTGTTCATTATTGTTAAATTTAGTGTTGATGTGTGCAGTTTTTGGGCCCCATGAAAAGAATGGGCCCCCCACACAGGCACGTGTGTATGGGGGCGTTAATGAAAATACGGGACAAATCGCGTCCCGTATTAGTTCAATACGGGACGCAACATTTTTTTCTCAAATAAAGGACAATTCCGTATTTTACGGGACGGGTGGCAACCCTAGCTTTATTCCAGTAAGGGAAAAAAAAAGCCTTGTTACCCGGGGTCCCCCCCCCCAATTGGTCGCGCCCCACTATTTGAGAAGGACTGAGTTACAGTGATATAAACAAGTATGCTAACTCTCTCACCTTCTTAGCTGTTAGCCTTCTTAGCAGAGCTGTTAGCCAAACTGGCAAACAGCTCTGTTTCATGTCTTTTTTTAAAACAAACGTCTAATGTTACAGTAACTTTAACATGTGCAGTAGGTGAAACTGTAATTTCATTTGTTCATTGATCTTTCCTTTCATCCCTTCAGAGGAACGGCCAAAGCAAAGCAGAGCAGAAGACCGTGGCGCCCGGCGCGTCTGTAAGCGTCGTGTTCGCGGCGTGTACCCGTTTGGCAGCGCCCCGTCCGCGGCGCTAAGCCGTCACGATGTGTGGCAGCCTCACTGTTGTATATGGGGCAGGACAGACAGGCTTTTCCCCTCTGCAAAATATAATCCCTGCATTCCTGTTAATGACAGAACAGATGGCTTTGTCTTCCTGCAGCTTCACACCAGTGACACCAGCGTTTCAGCACACACTTCTGCAAAAAACAAAAACCGTTTGTCATCTGCACTAGTCTGGTTGAGGCGCCTGAATATGGACTCTTTCTAAGGATGCTGGGTATTTTTGGGATGAAATGGTGTTTAAGGTTAAAGTTTAAGGAGTCAGACTGTGCATTAAAGAGTTAACCAGGGTGTCGTCCATATTCTTATCAGTCAGGCAGCTCATTTACAGGCAGAGGACGTGCCACCGTGCACGACAGGGAGAGGAATTCATAAAGAAAATGAGAGATAATCGTGTTGGAGACAAAGAGCATCTCCAAGCAGCTTCATCCTTCTGTGATTACAGCTGCAAATATGATTTAGACGTATCGGTGTCCACGTGACCGCAGCCGACCTGCAGGAGCAAACGCAGACCCAGGGTTGACCGGGAGGAACAAACCGCCGTGGAAACTATCCAGAGTCATTCAAGCTGAGCTCCTTTTAAAACAACCGTCCAACCATGGGAGAGACCCAAGAGGACTCCGTTATCAAAACTCCACTAATAAGAGGAAAACGTGTCAAAGCCAGAGCTGGATTTGACTGGAATATATGAGGAGCCATTAGGCGCCTTCGGTCTGATGTGACACAACTAGAACAGCTAGAGCTCTTTGGAGAGTGACTGCAGCTCTATGTTCACGGACTGGAAATCCTTCAGAGAGACGATGGCAAAACGCTCCCGCTGTGAAACATGGAGGGGGCGCAGCGACGCCGCTGGTCTGGAACCGGAGGCCTTGAGTCTGTCATGGCGTCCTGAGACGAATGTCCTGCCCAGTGTTGCGTCATGAGTCGTCCAACAGGGTGATGATGCAAAACACAGATAAATGCTGTGGTTAATAATCACTGACGGTCCTCCTAACTATAGAACAGCATGTATAGTTTGTTCCAGCCATCTGCTGCTCAGATCCAAAGCATCCACTTCCACTGGAGCTTCAAGGACTCGGAACATTAACAACCCAAGGCTCTACTGTTCCTTTAGTTTAGGGTTTTTATTTTTTTTAACCCATCTCCTTGTAGCTCTCTCTCTTTCCTGCTTAAATCAGTTTCTGGGGTCATTTCCCGTCATCTGAAGCCTGCTGTACGTGCAGAGGAATTAAACTTGAGTCAAGTCTGTAGCGTCTGGCCTCTATTTTCAGTCTTGCTGAGAGACACAGTCATGGAGACGATAAAAGCAGCCAGTGTCTTCAGCGTGGAAGTGAAGCTGCTGCTCTAATTGTTGGACAAAATAGCACGAAGTGAAGGGTCCCATCGTTTCTGTCCATGCCTCCGTCATTTTCTTTCCTCTTTATACGCGGAAACTGAAAATCAAAAGTGCACCGATCACTGCAAATGATTTCGGGTGTCGCTAAACGTTCTGCCAGTTTCAGTTTAAAGTTCAGTTTGAACTTGAACTTGAGGTAGCTGGTTTCTGTCTCTCACATCACCGGAGACAGATTAACCTTAATGCCCTTGAAAGTAAGTGTCAAGTGGTTATCTTGTAGGCTTAGAAATGGGACACCCCTCCAGTGCAGTTACGTCATTCAGACTGAAATGTATAAGAGCCCGTGTTGTCTCTGTATTTCCTGAAATGACACAGGGATAACATTGAAAAGAGCGCCGTATATTCTCTAAATAATATTAGCAAATAACACAATAGAGGATACATTATTCAGTCCTCTGTCACTACACAACAAGGTATACAAGTAACGTGAAGCCGGCCGGAACCGCCGGTCCAGCAGCAAACATTGTAAAGTAAAAAAAATAAATGTTACGCAACAACGATGTTAATCCATGAAAAAGAGTCTCAAACAAAGACAATAAGATGGTCTCATAACATTTATATCTTTAAGAACTACGAAGATTCTTACATTTGTAGCTAGCTTTTTTGTTGCCATCCTTTTCGAATATGTCTTGGCTAAATTACCCAGTGCCTTCTGGGTAGCTCTTACTCCCAAGGGTGGAGCCAGAAAATCTCAATTTTGAGGGCGATACAGCCCTCAAACTCGTCCCTCAATTTGACGTTCTGAGAATCGGGACAGCACTGGCACTTAGCGGGAGCGCGGATTTTTGAGACTGAGGGTTAAGGGAGGAATTGAAATTCACCCTTAGGCATACTCTTCCTCATGATGATGCTTCAGGTCTTCGAGCTTCACAGGTGTTTGGTCCTACGCAGCTCTCTTGAGGTTCCTCCACAACAGGTTGAGGTCTGGACTTTGACATCATCGAGGACTTCCTGTGGTTTTTTTCGATTCAGCTTCTCAACCATGAACCTTCTTTGGAAAGAGAAGACGCCTCCTCCTGGCAGCTCTTCCAAACATCTGACAGTTGTTCATCCTGTTTCGTTCTGATTGTCCAGTCATTCATTTTTATTTGTCAGCATGCTGATACCTGCAGAGACATGGTCCTCGGGACTGTGTGGTCTGGGACGTCCTCTTCAGGGAACATAGTAAACTATCTGGAATGGTTGATCTTTTTCATGGCAGAAATGACTTCATGAACCCTTCCCAGATTGATGGGCAGCATCGTCTGCTTCTTCCATCACTGCTCATGTTTTATGAAGTACTTTGACGTCTTGGGTCGGGGCGCAAAGGTCCTCTCGGGCCAGTCTGGTCCTGGGTGATGGGAGTTAGCTGGCGTCTTCTAACCCACAGGAGGATTAGAGACGGATTAAGATAAGGAGAGTGGTGATGGTAATGGTGATGACAGTTTTTTTTGGTACATGTGAGTGTATATGAGCAAGGACACATTTATTCTTTACACCCCTCCCCCAACACCCCCCCATCTACTGTCAACACAATCAATCAATAATGTTTACATCAATTCTCCATATACAGGTCTACAGCTTGGTAGAAGGTGTTCATCCAGTCTTCTTGTTAGTAGTTTCTGCTTCTTACAAATTATCTTTTAAGTTTGTTCACTGTTACAACACAATCCACTACACAACACCCCTCACACTTCACAACCCAGCACACACCACACCCTCACTGTCATGTCTCTTTAACTGTCTTGTCTTTAAATGTTTCACTGCTGGTGTTTTTCTAGTCCTCTCTGACGAAATCAGGATTTAAGATATTAATAAAGGATGTTAGAATTTACTGCCAGAGAGGACTGAAGGACACATTCACCCTTAACACTCCCACAAAAAAAGTCTGATATAAGATTAAATTGCATAAACATACTAGATGGTTTGGCTAGATGATGGCCCTAACCATGAATGTAAATGCAGACACACACATAAAAAAGTTTTATGAAGTAATGGGAGATTTTGTGAACTTTTTGTTTTTTTTTTGTAAAATCTCCTGAAAACCTTTTTAGCATTAGCATAACCTGAGCATCGGGCGCTGAACTGGGGTTGACATTTACAGGCGCTAGCCAGTCATTTTGTGCGCGATCGCTTGATTGTCACCAGGCTCGCCCACCACCGGAGGCTAACGCCTCATGTCGGCGTGAGTCCTGCCTTACAGCGCGACGTCCAAATTATCGTTGACCACATGACCCTCTTTGCTAAAGGCTTTTCAAACCAGCGAGGGTTAATTATGTGTGATAAACTGAAGCAGGCAGAGGAGTGAAAGCACTCGGGGAGTGGATCAGCTCAAAGCCTCTTTAATCTCATAATCTTTAATGGAGTAGCTCTTGTTTGCTGGTTTCAGGGTCCACGCCGCGCCCGCTCCTCTGCTCCTGCCTGTTACAACTGCATTAACATGCGTGCACACGATCGATGGCAGCAACACACATCCAGCGTCCACGCTCACCAACGCTGGAGGCTGATAAAATAAGCCAAGCAGCTAACAGAGTCAAGCTGCATACCAGATCTAAAATGAAAAGTTTCACTTAATTGAATCATTTACTCAGCTACGGGGCACGATTTTAGCCTTTTTTATTTTCTTTTTTTAAATAAATCCTCTCATTACTCTTAATCACCAGCAGTTCCTCTTAACAAGTGAATCGTTGGACCCAGTCCTTACACTCCGTCAACCCTCACATCTACAGCACCTATCCAGTCATCACATCACGCCCGTACCTGCTGTTTGAGGCCTGCAGCTTCCCTGAGGTCAGCGCCATCCACCTCATTGACAAGGACGTCCATCAGCCAGCGGCTAGAAGCAGCGCAAAGGTTTCCACAGATGCATCATTCGCTCAGAGACCGAGTCTCTGTGAGGCAGGAAGCTGGGAGAGGCGGGAGAAGCAGGCAAACACTTTCATCCTCACAGTACATGTCGTAGAAAGTTCAAATTTATTTAAGCCCTCATACAGTTCTTCTCTTCTTTTCTTTTTTTTTTACATTAACACGTCTGACAACGTGGAGTTCAGCGTCTTGTTTGAGGACACTTTTGTCGGGGAATCGCACCACTGACTTCCTGATTGGAAGATGACTAATCTATTTTCCGAGCTACATCATTTGAAGGATTTTGTATTAGTTTTGTGTCATTTTATAGTAATTTTCCAAATCTCATATTAGTTTTGTGGATCAGATTTTTATTGTCGATTTTCAACAGGGCAAGGTCAACTGTGGCATTTTAGGGTTAGGGGTTAGGGGTTAGGGTTAGGGGTTAGGGTTGTCTCAAAACTCTCCACACGTTCTCTACTGGAGACAGATCCGCGGTGCTAGCGGGTCAGTCCAGATGCCTGCACCCTCCTCTCCCTCAGCTGGGCCTCTAACGGGGTGTGCACTGTGCTTTTGAAAAATGCATCAACATTCCTAGAAGTGATGCGGTCTTGAAGACAGACGACGTCCACTGAGGGTCAAATCACCGTCACCAACCGCACTGATGTAACTCCACACCAGCAGAGGCTCTGGTCTTTGGACTCACTGGTGATAACCGTCAGTTGGTCCTTCAAACCATCACAAGACGTGATGTCCAAAAAAGATGTTGACCACACTGCAGGTTTCCACTGTGTGATGGTGCATCCCAGAACCCTCCAAGCCCAGAGACATAACATCAAGCCTCTTTTGAACAACAATATTCTAAGTGATATTTACAGCTCAGCACTCTGACAAAGGTTAATAAATGACAAAGGTTAATAAATGACAATTCTTGATTTAATGCCACCTGAGGGTTTGAGGTCAAAAGTGTTCACTGTCCTTTACACATCCAAAGATGCAAATCCCGATCAATCTTTCTTAGAGAAATGCACATGCATTTGTTGAGAAAATGGAGATCCTCTACCCATCGCTGCTGGTCAAAGATGAAGCCTTTCATTGTTTAATCTGGGTTTCATCGAACCTGTCAATCCAAAACACCACAGTCAGAGTTTGCACAGTATGGAGGTGCGATGCCATGCAGGCAGTCGCCTGCAACACCAGGGGATTGTTGGGCAGATACACAACAAAGCAGGATCGCCTTCGGATGTGGACTGGCACCAGGTTTGTGGTCAAAGCCATCCAAAAAGAAAGGAGAAAAAAAAGATCAAGGAGGAATCCTTCAAAATCATGGCGGTGAGCTGGTATCAACCGGGCACATGGACAACCAGGAAGGCAGTCAGAGACAGAACTATCACATGGACTGACATATGGAGCCGACGCAAGCGTGGTTGCGTTTCCTGATCAGAGCCACTTCCCCCTCCTTGGAAGCTCCGCCTGTGGTTTGGTGCAGAGTAGACGAGCCAACTCTGCAGACCCCCAAACCCCAGCTTGCAGCGCGTCCTCCCCCGATGTAAATCAGCACTGATGCAGGGCAGCCACAGATGGTGCCACGGCCGGGCGCTGGCTGGGATCCTGGAGGCGAGCAGGCTGGAGCCAAATAAAGGCAAGCCCAGCGTCATCACAGAAGTGGCTCCAGATACAGTAGCGCCTGGCAGTGGTCTTTCCTCTCTCCTGGAGGCAAATGAGAGCAGATAAAGTTCCATCAACAAATCACAGCAACCAACCTTCAGCTCAATGTCCTATTCTGGTCTACTACGACAAGGACAGGCATCGTGGTGGAACTAACCTTTGAGAGGAAACAGGCAAACTACGCAAACCTGGCAGCTCCCAGACAGGATGGAGGGCGATGCCCGGTGGAAATCAGCTGCAGAGGCTACATGGAAACATCCACCCAGAAGTTCCTGAGGCTGTTAGGGATCTTGAGCGAAAGGAAGCCTCCTTGAACAAGGAAGCGTCTGGCTGTAGATCAGAGGGAAAGACAAGGCTTGGGAGACAGAGAGATCCTACGTAATCCAACACGATTACGTTGGTAATGTTTCCCTCTTCCAACACACCTGATTCAAATGATCAGCTCATCATCAAGCTCTGCAGAAGCCTGATAACGATCCTGATCATCTGATGGACGATGGACGGTGGTTTTAATTACTTGAACGCGATTAAAAACACGTCACTTTCGAAGAATGATATCAGCTATAAGTCTTCTTTCTCCCAGATGTTAGTGTATTATCTAATATGGTCAGGGCTTTGACGTTACCTTCATCTGAATTACAAACATTACCAACGTAACGCTAGCAGTTAGCACTGCTTACTGCAGGGCTAGTTTCACAATAACCAAACGATGGACGGCAGGGCACATACAGAACGTTATGACAATTTCAACATGGTGACCAACAATTGTGAAAACACATAATGACATTAATAACAATCATTGAGCAGCAGCATTTTACTTACCTCTCATTAAACTCTCCCAAAGAAACAGCAGTCTGTCAGCTCGAATCAAAACAGTCCCTCAGAAAATATTGTCCGTCGCATTTCTGTTGTGGGTTAATGTGTTGTGTTGTGAGTATTGCAATAGTGTGTCACACTTTTCTGTTGTGTTTGACCGTACAGGCCACCGTAACTTCCTGTTCCCTTATGAACAATTTTTTTTAAATGTGTTGCGGGCTTGAAACGTAAAAACATACAGACGAGGTGGGGCCTTGAGTGAGAGGTGGAGGAGGCATGAGTTATGTATCACCTTAGGAAACCACTAGGTGTTACACATGAGCAGAAAGAACTTTTCTTAATCAGGAGATTAGACTATTAAGATTTTTCTTCCTCAGGAATGTCCTCATTAAGACAAACAACAGCTCAGAGCAGCGATAGCTACAACGAGGGATGACGATGATATCAGCATCCGTATCTGCAGATTAGGGATGGAACGGTTACCGGGTATTATGGTAAAGCGCGGTAAAATTTTACGTGATAACGATTACCGTTTATGTTTGACTTCGTCTCGTTATCGCGGTCGATTACCAGGATATGTAATATCAGCCTCATTCAAGTCTGCGAGCGACTCTCGACTGTGTCTCACGTGAATATGTAGCTTGTAACATGGGCATCGTAACATGAGCATGGAGGAAAGTGGTGATAGCTCGCAGGACATTTACCAACCCACTAAAATGATGAAATCCGAGATCTGGCCATATTTTGTTTTGGTTTTTTTAAGAATGTAGAGGGAGAACTGGTGGAGGACAATTATTCTGTCTGCAGAGCATTTGTTTACATTTTATTGTAATTTGTACAAGCAACTTGAAGAAGCTAAGGCTAATGCTTCAAGCTACTGAGATGTTTGACCAAGAGTAACCTGGTTGACGTGCTTCGCTAACTCACATTTCGTAAACGGTACCGTAGCGTGTTTATCGAAAAAGGACCGGAACAACGTTCTTCTGATGCAGTTAAAATATTAATATATTCCATTAACTCAGTGGTTCTCAAACTTTTAATGCTGCGTACCACCTGATGAACTGTTCAGTTCTCAGAGTACCACATGATGACCAATTTTAAAATATAGCCATATATGCCTTCTCAATTAGCTTTAAACACACAGATGTTTATTACTTATTGTGGTTATTTATTACCTGAATTGTTACTTTACTGAATCAGACATTTACAACTCTGTCCAACAACTCTCACACACTTATACTCTCATACAGAACAAAATAAACACACTCAACAGTTGATACATCTGCACTGCAACTGAATATGCAACAAATATATTTTATAAGAAATTTTTAATTATCTCAAGCTACACATTTTGTTTGAAACGTATTTATAATGCATCAATGTTTCAGATTTTTTTAAAAGTGAAATTGTGGAAAAAATGTGGAAAGTCATGAAGTTCCCCCACGTGCACCAGACAAATAAGCTTTGTTCCTGTTATTTATTTTGTTCATTTAAAATAAAACCTCTTTCTGTGCCAGTTGTTTGCCCTTTTAATGTGAAAGTTTAATTTTGATAAAATTTTGGCTTCTGATGTTTTAGTATGACAAGAAAATCACAAGATTTTGTTAAATTATTTAAATGTATGTGTTTTTTGGATATTTGTAGAGCAATGAAGAATATCACGATAATATCGTAAACTGTGATAATTTGGTCAGATAATCGAGATATCAAATTTTCCATATCATTACATCCGTATCTGCAGATAAAGAAGCTCCTGGAGTTTACATGCCAGTTGCATCATAAGGGGCATCATGATGTAATGTTGATTCCATGTTGTCAGTATCAAGTGCTGCATCCCAAATATCCAAAACCTCTCACACCTAGTTACAACAACAAACATTTTAGACTCGTAGTTATACACCCAAACTGAACCAAAACCAAAAGTGAAGCGATTCAATCAGCTTACAGTTGTGTCTATTTTTAACAGAACAAACCTCAGCCTCCTAACAAAGGCCGAGCGTGTTGATTGGTTGCTCTGCAGTGACGGTCTGCGAGTTCAAGAGTCTGCCAGCATGAACTGTCCTGCTGCTCGCATTCATCCATTTTCTACGTCCGCCTCAATCACTTTCAGGGTCACGGGTGTCAGCTGGATCCCAGCTGTCACCAAGCAACAGGGACGAGCGGCTTGGCTCTCTCACTCTCTCTACTACGGTCGGCTCAGAGGAGCCAATCAGCCCACCATTCATATTTCTGGACTGGAAAAAAAGATGGAGCCCAGAGAAATGCTGCGCGGCCTAAAAACATGCACATGGGATGTGAACCGGCAGTAGTAGGACCTTGTTGTTTTTTTGAGGGAACTGCCTGTCACTTGGGTGGCATTTACGGTTTTAAATGCACACTGTACGTTTATAAAGAATGCAGTAGAGAGACGGGGAGGCATGTCCTCGCTTCAACGCTGCGATCTGCTGTCTCAGATGGACGGCTGTCAGTGCACTGTCCTCCGGAGCAGCAGAGCAGCAGAGGCTCTGTCGTAAGAGGATCAGCGCCCTCATTAATGAAAGCTGCCAGCGCCCAGTAACAGAGCAGCTTTGTGGACCGAGCGACTGCCCGGAGAGATAAGAGCACATCAGGTGGGCGGACCTCACCTGGACTAAGTCCTCTGTAACAGCAGCTCGGGCTGCGATGAGGACAGACACACTCCAGTTGCTCTGAAGCAGAGAGCTGATCTGACTGGGGACGACTGCCTTTAACTCCGGCTGGGTTGGAGCTTTGTGCAGGGAGAGAAGAGCGACTGCATACGAGAGCGTCAATTACCCCAAACTGTCAAGTCATCTTCTTCTGGATCATAATATCGTTAACAAAGATCTGCTGTAATCGTGGAACTGCTTGCGGCGGTCGTGTGTGCATAATTTTGTTGTGTAGAGTAGAAACTGACCGAGACAGAGAGGCAAGTCTTGTAGTTTGATTATTAAAGCGCACAGCTTCTCTTCATGCTAACAAACCGCCGTGGGGCAGCTGGAGTTCAGGCAGTGCAGATGTTTCCCTCCAAAGAGGTCAACGATCTGTAAACGTGAAAACTACTCTTTTTTTTTAAGGGCTCGTGTTGTTTTGACATTAGGGCTGTAGCGATACACTAATCTCACGATACGATACACGATATTCAGCTCACGTTACGATATATATCGATATTCATCTTACAATACATTTACAGTGATCCCTTATTTTTCGCGGTTAATGGGGACCGGCGTAAATCAAAATCCGCAAACTGGAGCTGGAGCCCCCCGAGCCTGAATAATGTGTTTAAAATATGTTTAAAAACCCCAAAAAAGTATCGAGGCACTGCAGCAAAACAAGACAAAGGCTCAACTGTGGTCTTTCTGTTACCTTCACAGCCTCTGGTCTCTGAACCGTAGTAAACAAACTGCTGCTATTGTGTTATTTTTGGCTTCCAATTAGCAGCTAACAAGCTAACAACAACAAAACAAAAAGTCCGGTTTTCTCTGTATGGAACGAGAACTTTATTCTGGCACTGCAGGAACTTGTAACATCACACAGGTTGTATTGTTGGGCTCCTGTCGGTTACAGAATGTAAATCTATACACGCTGGGCTGCTGTTGATGCTCACTACACTTTACATCTAACCCCGTTTTTGTTCTGCCGTCCCACAACACTCACACTCCATTACCCATAATGCCACATCATTATCCATAAGGCCACCTTCTCAAAGGGGCCAGGCTGGCTCACAACATTTCTTCACTGTGAAAGAACGCGCACAACATCCTGTGATGTTTCCACAATTTAAAAACTTGTTTTTAATTATATTATATATTTCTGAAAAATCCGCGAATAACTAAAACCACGGAACTTAAACCGTGAAGTGGCGAGGGATCACTGTACATCATTTTCTGAAAGATTTTAAAGGGACAAAGTGATTTTGGTGACATCTTGTGAGTGTTCCAATGGCTTTGTTTGAATGAATTGAACTGAAAGCATCAATTACACATTATATGGCTGACAGGCAACTTGCAAATGCTGGACAAAATGAATAAAAGATTTGTTGAGAAAAATAGTTTCATTTATTTAAACAGTGCAAATTGTTGCTTGCAAGCTTTTAAAGGTGGGACACGGAGGTTTTGGAAGAAGCTTAGAATATCGGTACCCGCGGCTGAAAAATCGATACTCTCTGGGGAAAAAATATTGATAAAATCGCTCAGCTCTACAGTGATCCCTTATTTTTCACGGTTATTGGGGACCGGGGCACCCCCCCCCCCCCCCCGAAAATCAAAATCCGAGACTGGGACCCGGAGCTCCTCAAGTCTAAATAATTTGTTTAAAATATGTTTAAAAACCACAAAAAAGTATTGAGGCACTGCAGCGAAACAAGCGAAAGGCTCAACTGTGGTCTTTCTGTTACCTTCACAGCCTCTGGTCTCTGAACCGTAGTAAAGAAACCGCTCTTTCATCTAACCCTGTTTTCATTCTGCAGTCCCACGACAAACACACTACATTACCCATAAGGCCACACCATTACCCATAAGGTCACCTTCTTAAAGGGGCCAGGCTGGCTCACAACATTTCTTCACTGTGAGAGAACGCGCACAACATCCTGTGATGTTTCTGCAATTCTTTCTTGATTTTTTTTTAATATTATATATTTCTGAAAAAAATCTGTGAATAACTAAAACTGCAGAACTTAAAGCGAGAATTGGCGAGGGATCACTGTATTTGATGTGCAGGGCAGATAGCGGGGCGCTATCAACTTCTTGTCATCTCCTCGGTGGTTTTAAAGTATTCTGTTTCATCTTTACCGTCTCTGCGTTGCGCTGGACAGGTAAGACACGAGGCTCTTCTGTTTCATGTTGTTTTTCCCGTTTAATAGACGACTTCTCTCAGTCGGCCCGTCTCCTCCGTCCAGAACGGCTACATCGCTGCCCTGGAAGTGGGCTGAGCTTTGACCTGGCGAGCTGGCTCTCTGAAAAGTTTAGTTCCTCCAGTAAAAAAGTCTCCTCGACTGCATCTGGAGCATCACTGACTTCCTGTTTGGCTGGCTGAAACCAGATGTCTTTTTTCTGAAACGTGCCAGATGTCATGCCTGGAGGAGACCTCTGTAGGTCTCTCAGACACCTGATGAGTCCGTTTCAGCAGGTGCTGAACCAGTACTGGACCAGAGCGCAGATACCTGGACGTGTGCAGGTTTCCAGTAAACCCCAGTGCTGAGACCTTGCTCCTTCTCTGATTGATGTAAGAGACTCACGAGGTTAATAAAGCTCCTCCCGTGATGAAGGTCGCTCACAAACAGACTCATGGTGTCTAGAAAATTAAGAGGACTCTTCTTCTCTCACGTCTGTCGACATGGAACAAAAGCAAACTGCAGGATGTGCTCCTGCTCCACAGCTCCCAGTAGTACGGAGGTTCATCAGCATCGGCCACAGCTCCTAAACAGCAGTGGCATGAGGTTTTTAGATTAGTTTTTTTCAGATTCAGTTAGTTTTAATTCGTTTTTAGAGCAGTTTTGCTAGTTTTTATTCTTTTTGTTTTGAAATACTTAGTTTTAGTTTAGTTTTTAATAGTTTCAGTGTTAGTTTTAGTTTTATTTTGTAAATTAGGGTAGTAATTTTGGTTGGAGTGAAGCACTGAACTTTTTGAAGGCTATTGAATCACATAGTCATGTTTACATTCTGGTCTCAATAAACATATTTATCAATGCGTCTTCCCGCTTGTGGTGTTCCTGCGTATTTACTGACCAGCAGCTATCTGGTCTCCATGGAAACAGTCCATTATAGTTGCTGTTTTCTCCCGTTCCTTCCCAACGCTGACTGGCCTGCAGCTGCAGCTTCTCTTTCCAGGGGGCTAGCTTAGGCTAGCTTATCCAGGTAGTCTTGGTTAGCCTTCTTTCCAGGGGGCTAGTTTAGGCTAGCTTATCCAGCTAGTCTTGGTTAGCCTTCTTTCCAGGGGGCTAGCTTAGGCTAGCTTATCCAGGTAGTCTTGGTTAGCCTTCTTTCCAGGGGGCTAGCTTAGGCTAGCTTATCCAGCTAGTCTTGGTTAGCCTTCTTTCCAGGGGGCTAGCTTAGGCTAGCTTATCCAGGTAGTCTTGGTTAGCCTTCTTTCCAGGGGGCTAGCTTAGGCTAGCTTATCCAGGTAGTCTTGGTTAGCCTTCTTTCCAGGGGGCTAGCTTAGGCTAGCTTATCCAGGTAGTCTTGGTTAGCCTTCTTGTGTGAGCTTTTCAAATAGACTTTCATATTTTTGTTTTTTTTTTTCCCCTTGAGAAGTATTCCACACATTGTATCACCTGCTTCTACAACAAGACACTTATTTTTATCGTTAACACAGTCATAGTCAAAGAAATCCCAAATAGGACTGTGCCGCTTTCTCCCAACTTTTGCCGCAGCCATCACTGCTGATCACTTTTTTTTTTTTTTTGCTGTTGTTGTTGTACGGCGGAGCGAAGTTAATAGATTTCAAACGTTTATGAGGAAAAACAATTACAAATACGAAAACGAAGGAAGTTCTTGACATTATTATAGTTAATTTTCTTTCGTTTTATAAACACATAATACAGTTTCAGTTAGTTATCGTTTTTTAAAAAACTCTAGTTTTTATTTTATTTCAGTTAACAAAAATGTTTTTTCAATTCTAGTTTTCGTTATTTTGTTCATTTTTGTTAACGATAATAACGTTGGCGAGTAAATTTCCAGTCGCCGCAAAACAAGAAGCTGTTTGCAGTCGTAAAGAACAGTCAGGCTGGAAATCAAACTTGAGCTTCCCGTTTGCTCTTGAATGTGACGCTCAGGGAAGCTCTGGAAACTCTGGAAACTCTCCTTCAGATGAAACAAAGTAGCCCAGAGCCCAACAGCCTGTTGGTCCATCATCGTGTTCGTTTGACCCGTTGGGTCAGCTGTGCTGATTACGTCCCCACTCACAGGGACGTAATCATTCTCCAATCTTTGTCCGACGTGTTCCGGAGGTTTTTTTTTTCTGAATCCACGCAGATGTGTAGTTGCTGAACTCAGTCCGTGTGATTCCAGATGCACACAGTCTGCTACCTACCGGGCCCTGAAGGACTGGTCCAGGTGACCAGATGTGCTCCTCGCTGGCTTGGACCATCGCGTGAGGACAGACGTGGAAACCGTCGAACCGGTTTGGCCTCTTTGTCCCCGACTGAGCGTTAGAAAAAGTGCAGGGCAGAATCATAATGAAGGAGTCAAATCCAGCTGCCCGGAGAGATTTAACTCATCACGTCGGTTCGTTAGCGGCTGGCTAACATCGTAAGAGTCCGGGTTTTAGTAGTTATACAGTCAGTCCTGAAAGCTTTGCTCGAGGAGCAGCCAGAGTTTATGGTTCAGATCAGGAGGCTGGAGAAAGCACTTTGTCTCCACGGTTCCTAATAAAGACGGACGTAAATGTCCTGAGAGGTTGGGAATCTGTTTGGCAATCTGAAAAGCAAATCATTTGACAGTAAGTGCTGCAAAGACTGATCGTGAAGCATCAAAGTGGGCAGCAGATGAGAAACAGAGAGGACTGACTGAATGATTCAACATGCAGGTCCTTCTGAAAGTTTTCAGCCCCCTTGAACTTTTCAACCTTTTGCCACATTTCAGGCTTCAAACACAAAGATATAACATTTTAATTTTTTGTCAAGAATTAACAACAAGTGTGACACAATCGTGAAGTGGAATGAAATGTATTGGATATTTTAAACTTTTTTAACAAATAAAGAACTGTAAAGTGGGGCGTGTAATATTATTGGTCCCCTTTACTTTCAGAGCAGCAAACTGACTCCAGAAGTTCAGTGAGGATCTCTGAATGATCCAATGTTGTCCTGAATGACTGATGATGATCAATAGAATCCACCTGTGTGGAATCAAGTCTCCGTATAAATGCACCTGCTCTGTGATGGTCTCAGGGTTCTGGTTAAAGCTCAGAGAGCATCATGAAGACCAAGGAACACACCAGGCAGGTCCCAGATACTGTTGTGGAGAAGTTTAAAGCTGGATGTGGATACAAAAAGATTTCCCAGCTTTAAACATCTCAAGGAGCTCTGAGCAAGCAATTATATTGAAATAGAAGGAGAATCAGACCACTGCAGATCTACCAAGATCTGGCCGTCCCTCTAAACTTTCATCTGGAACAAGGAGAAGAGGCCCATGATCACTCTGGATGAACTGATCTACAGCTGAGGTGGGAGAGTCTGTCCAGAGGACAACAATCAGTCCTACACTAAACAAATCTGGCCTTTATGGAAGAGTGGCAAGAAGAAAGACGTTTCTCAAAGATATCCATAAAAAGTCTGGTTTAAAGTTTCCCACAAGCCACCTGGGAGACACACCAAACATGTGGAAGAAGGAGCTCTGGTCAGATGAAACCAAAATCAAACTTTTTGACCACAATGCAAAACGATATGTTTGGTGTAAAAGAATCACAGCTGATCACCCTGAACACACCATACCCACTGTCAAACATGGTGGTGGCAGCATCATGGTCTGGGCCTGCTTTTCTTCAGCAGGGACAGGGAAGATGGTTAAAACTGATGGGAAGATGGATGGAGCCAAATACAGGAGCATTCTGGGAGAAAACCTGTTGGAGTCTGCAGAAGACCTGAGACTGGGACGGAGATTTATCTTCCAACAGGACAATGATCCAAAACATAAAGACAAATCTACAATGGAACGGTTCACAAATAAACATATCCAGGTGTTAGAACGGCCAAGTCAAAGTCCAGACCTGAATCCAGTCCAGAATCTGTGAAAAGAGCTGAAGACTGCTGTTCACAAACGCTCTCCATCCAACCTCACTGAGCTCCAGCTGTTTTACAGGAAGAATGGACCAGAATTTAGTCTCTGGATGTGAGACCATATTTTTGTCCTTATACTACGTCCCTTTTAATTGCCCGTCTATTTTTACAGGTACAAACATAAATAAAAAACTAGATTAAAGGTTTGAAGTTTTCTTTTTTACTTGGAAATCTTATTTCTCTTTCATTTGGTTTTATTTTGAAAAATTCCCCAGATTGTCTCCCTTATTCAGTTCCCGTCAGCTCATCTTCTGGGTGTAAACTGACGTTTCCGGTCCAGCGCCAGAAAAGGCTCAACTCGTGTTTTCAGAGGAGCAGGGCGGGCGGTCACATCTGTGACTCTTCTAAACCTCTCCACAGCTTTCTCACGGCACTTTCGCACCTGGTGGGACTAGGGTTGGGAATTGAGAACCGGTTCCTGTAGAGAACCGGTTCTGTGTGTTTCAATTCCATGGAATCGTTTGGCAGTTTATCTAGCGATTCTCTTATCGATTCCAACCAGCACGAATCTCACGTAATTTACACAACTTATGCACAGTCAATTCCAGAAAGCACTTACGTGATTAAGTTACGTCGGTTTTAGCACGTTAGCATTGCAGTTGTAAACAACAATGGCGTCCACCAGGTTCAAACGCTCGAAAGTTTAGCTTCACTTCACCAAAGAAAGATGGCAACAAGGCAACTAGCAGTCATTGTAAAGTGGAGATAACAGCGTCGGGAGGGAACACGACTAACATGCAGAAACATTTGAACACACAACATGCAATAACGAGTGTCGTGTTTTTGACGCTTCGGACTGATGGATCTCAACCCAGCAGCAGTAGCCAAGCTAAGATCACCTCTGGCAACTCTGGTAAGTAGCTATCCCACTGCCTATGTGCTTCTCTGTAAAACACACTATAACATTAACGCTATGCTATTAAACGAATGCCTTCTGCATTACATTTAGAAGATGACCGTGATGAGAGAGAGAGTCTGGCTGGTTCAGAGGCTGGAAGACAAAGTATTTTTCTGCAAAAGAATTGTTAATTCTTCATAGTATTTGCAGATTTGCACTATGCACTGTTCTGTTGTATTTGATAGTATTTATCTTTTTTTTATTGTTATTTTTGAGTGCTTAGTGAGCTCATATATCCTTTTAAAAAGGAGATTTTTTTCATTTCTATTAGGAAAAAAAAAAATCTGTTAGTAAAACGTTAGACATTCTTGTGTATTTGCACAGTTACATATTACAACAGTTAACACGTTATCTAGGTTTTGGGCCTCTTTTGACCTCGCTGTTGAGTTTGTAAGGTCGTAACTTCTAAGTAAAAAAAATTGATGCTAATAAAACTGAGTTCTCCTTTTTGCCCAAATTAGAATCGATAAGAGAATCGATAAGAGAATCGAATCGTTAAACAGTATCGATAATAGAATAGGAATAATCTTATCAGTTCCCATCCCTAGGTGGGACTTGCTCTGAATGTAGCCGGGGAGGCTGTGGGTAACCATTTCAGAGCCACGGAGAAGGAGCAGAGAGGTTTAGAAGTCTAAAAGCTCGTTTTACTCGACATCACTCATCCGCGGTGAGATATACGTCTTTAAATGAGCAGGCTGTGTCTGATTCTCGTGTGATTTCAAAACCATCGGGTAACTTTGGGTGATCTTGTGAATCCAGCCAGGAAGGCGGCACTGACAAGGGTCTGAAACCTGAGGACAAAAACCCTTCCCCTGCCAGTAGGACCGATGGGTAAATGTGAGTTTTTTTTTTCTCCTTGGTTATCTGTCGTGCTTCCCTGCGATGCCTCCAGGATCTTTGGTTCCCTTTCAGACCATCCTGCTGTGGCAGGAGTGAAACCTTCGCTTCCACCTTGAAAGTGAACAAATTACAGGAATTATTCATGGTAGAAATCCGTGGGTTTTAAGCATGGACTTTTTTTTTCTCCTTCTTCTTTTGCAGCTTTGCATTTCTACCTTTTTGTGAAATTGCTCCACCTGTCTGCTTATTTTTCCCCACAGGTTAATCACCTCTGAGCCGCCGTCGAACCCTTCACAAATGCAGACTTTCCAGGAAATCGGAGGGCTTTCTCTGACAAATCAGATCCAGGTGGGAAGGACTGCTGTCTCGTCTCCGGCTAACTGAAGCCAGCCCGGCTGGTAAAATCACCGTAGACGCTATCTGACTTACGGATCACCCCGCCGCAGTGATGTAAGCCCCCACAATCCCTCACGTCCCACATTCATTGTTACAGCTCTCTTCGTCTGCCTTCCCTAATCTCCCTCTGAGGACTGCGGAGGTCACACGCCGGCCTCGCGGCTCAAATGCCACCAAGCAAAAAGCTCTGAAGGCCTCCGTCTTCTCCCGTCCGTCCTCAGAATAAAACCCCGACTTCATCTGGAAGTCAACGTTTGACCCCGGAGACGGAGATCCTCCGGTTTAAGACCAGCTGAGATGTTACTGCAGAATGAGGCAGAAGGTTTTAGATGAATGTGTGCTCATTTCCTCTTTGCTGCTCCGCGGGGAAAAAAAAAAAAGTAATTACGCCACATTCATGTCAGGTTAGATCGACTGCTACTATGAGCTATCAGCTGGAACGGCAGTTCATTTTTGACTTGCATATTAGCAGCATAGGATCATTAAACACGGCACTGTTTGAAAAAAAAAATCTGCTTCTGCATATGTAAGATTTCAAATATTTCACTGACAGGTAAATGGATGAACAGACGTTTTTCTGTCTGCATCTGATATTTCCTCAGAGTTCCAGTCTAGATCTCGGGGCGTCCATGACGGATTGGTTGTGGCTGCGTCAGGGGCGATTCTAGGGTCAGAGCTTTAGGGGTGCTGAGCCCCCAATGAGCCCCACCGCAACCCACAAGTAACGTTAGCGAGAAGAGGACGATACCATTAGGCGGGGTTGTTTTCATTTTCATTCTTAAAATATAAACTCAAACCACAAACTATGGATCAAGTTTTGGACATTATCTAAGCTTGTCAAATGGGAACTAAAATTTTAGAATAACATTTCTTACTCCAGGTTTTTGGGGTGCTGAAGCACCCCTAAAAAAGGGCTAGCCTCGCCGCGTGGGCTGTGTTATTGCTGCATGTGGCGCCGGACGGGCGTCTGGAAGCACCGGCACGTCCACTGGCGTGGAGCAAAAGTGAAGACGGCGAATGTATTTCGCTTGTGAATGAAAACAGCATATGCGTTATCACGTGTTGTACCTGAACGCGCTCATTGAACGAAAAGTTCACGAACTATTTTTGCGCGAATGTGAACTGAGCGCGCTCTCTTTCTCCTTCACCAGCGGGGGGCGTGAACGAGTTCATTTGGGCAGTTGTGAACGACGCTCTTTCAAAGTTCACGCACGGTCAAAACCGTTCCAGGTTTCCAGCGAACCCCATTTAAAATCCACCACAAACGAGCCTGATATGTATCTGAGGAAATCAATCAAACATGGCAACACGTCTGTCGCTGTTGTCACGCTAACAATTACGTCATCAAATGTTTAAAACGATCATGGAGGAAGATGAAAGCTACAGTTACCCAGAGCTGGAGGAGACCCCGACTGCTGGGGGGATTTAAATATTAAAATGGGGGAAAAAAAAACATTTGCACCTTAAGGATCTGTTTTTGTCTGATAATAAAGACCATTTGGCAGCAAGTTTTTCCTCATATTTTTAATCTACTGTAGAGCAGTGATTCCCAAAGTGTGGGCCGCAGCCCTCTGGTGGGCCGTCATGGGACTGCAGGTGGGTCATGAGAGGTCATTAAAATTAAACAAATATGTTTTAAATGCTCGATCTTTTTTAAATATGTTTTTAATTACAGTGGTTCCTCTACTTACGAAATTAATTGGTTCTGGAAATAGTTCTTAACCTGAAATCTCGTAAGTAGAGACATGTTTTACATGTAAATGCCCTAATCCGTTTCAAGCCGCCCAAAATTCAAACATATATTTTTTTTAATAAATTCTAGATATTACATGAAATGGCATAAAAACCTGTAAGAAATACATGTTAGAACTAGAAAAGCACTCA
This sequence comes from Hirundichthys speculiger, assembly GCA_018398805.1. Classification (NCBI taxonomy): domain Eukaryota; kingdom Metazoa; phylum Chordata; class Actinopteri; order Beloniformes; family Exocoetidae; genus Hirundichthys; species Hirundichthys speculiger. Next base: position 36,120 of record JAGFBZ010001395.1, read on the forward strand.
GAGAGCGCAGACCTCCACCGAGCGCAACAATTATCGAAAATTTTCCAGATCACACCCAAAATGAAATCGGGTCTTCCTCTTCACATTTCTGACAACTCCTGAAAATTTCATCAAAATCCATCCATAACTTTTTGAGTTATCTTGAACACAGACAGACAAACAGATAAACGCTGGCAAAAACATAACCTCCTTGTCGGAGGTAAAAATTGTTTGTTTACCTGGGTTGCTGGGTTACGCTCATACAGACAAGGGGCCCTCCTAGCCAATAGGATGCCAGGAAGATGCTAAGCGATAGCCAATGACAGAGCAGCTCAGACGCACCGCTTTCAAACCGAGATACAGAGTCGACAGCTATGTTTACGTTCAGTAAACTCTGGGAGCTGCGAGTAGCAGCGTGTACTAATAATTTTGTATGTAGAGGTGTTCGTAAGTAGAAGTACCACTGTAATATTCATGACATGATTAAAAAAAAATCATTAAGAAGTAATAAAACAAACCAGTTAAGTGTTATTCTACTGTCATCTTAACTTAATATGACAAGTGTCACCTTATTTGTTGACCCCTTACATTAATATCAGATCATGGTTCCTTGTCCTGAATGTTGATCACAGTTGTGATTAAAGGTTTCAGAGATTTTTCACATTTCAAATTGGGCCTTGGTATTCTGAAGTTTGGGAATGGCTGCTGTAGAGAGAAGATGAAAGGGAAATAACAGTTTTACATGGACTGTCCCTTCAGTTCTAATGTGAACCCTGGTTGGTTAAGAATTCAGAATTGGACCAATAGTTTTCAACAGTTAAAATGGATGAAATAATTGCTGTTTGTGGTGGTGTAGTATATGGACAGTGGCAATCATTTTGACTAATAATTACTCACAGCAATATTAAAAAAGAATTCAAAAAATGAACTAAATAATGAACTAGTTAGTTTTAATTTCTGTGGACTATGAACTGAACTAGTTCGTGTAGAAAGTGAACTCGCCCAACACTGGCGGTATCACAGGGGTGCGTTCAGTGGTCTCGTTTGAACCGCACTTCTGTTTGTATACGATGAAAACAAAAAGAGGGGAATAATTCCATCTTTTGGACCATTCATGGTGGATCATGGAGGGTTTCTAAAACAAGCAGCAGGGGCTTTTGTTTCATCTCCTGAATTACTCTCCGTTCAGCAGCCCGGTATCTCATGAAACGGTTTCTGAGGCCTCCGGCGCTGCTCTGAGGGCAGTCAGCCATGAAGCTCCTGTCACCTACTCGCTTCTCAGCAACGGCGCTGGATTTGTACGATGACGGTGTTAATTTACTGAACCAAGCCGTGAGCACTGGACTTGAACCCTCTGCTGCTGCCAATGAGCACATCCAGTTCGTTCTTCTCTCTTTCCGTTCATTTAAATGAGATGCACTTCAGCACGCCGATGCACAGAAGGTCCTCTGAAGCAGCTGAGCTACCGTAAAGCTGGTGACGCGCTATACGATTCATCGACACAAAAATAACAACTAGAGAACCGCTGTGGACCGCTGTAACATTAAAACTGCATTTTGAGGCCTTAATTGCTGTGTCATGAGTCCATGACTTCTGATCTCGATTGCTGTCTGTCGAAGGCCATAGTTTTGTTATCGTTCTGACTCCATCAAGTTTTGACACGTAGGCGTCTAGACGGTGTCTCAAGGTCCTCTTGTTTTCCACTGATGTTTAAGATGACTGTCCGCCATTTGCCATTTGTCATTTATGATCATCCTTTGTTCACTGATGCAAGTTGAATGAACTCTATGAACTCTATACAACTTGGAGAATAAATCCGCTTTGCCCCTCCGTCGTTGTCCAGCGCATTGTTTAACAGCCGATTACCTGCCTCACCAGAGCACAATTAGAGCACATACGTGTAAATAAGATGGACCCAAATTTACAAACAACAGCCACAAAGCAAGTTTTCAACAGTTTTAAAGGGCCATGAAGTGGAAAGTAGAAGAATGGAGGACGTGAAAGTGGAGCTGCATCTCACACGCCTTTTCAAAATTAATAGTGATCCCTCGCCAATTCGCGCTTTAAGTTCTGCGGTTTTAGTTATTTGCGTATTTTTCAGAAATATAATATAATAAAAAAAATCAAGAAAAAAATTGCGGAAACATCACAGGATGTTGTGTGCGTTCTCTCACAGCGAAGAAATGTTGTGAGCCAGCCTGGCCCCTTTAAGAAGGTGGCCTTATGGGTAATGTAGTGTGTGTGTCGTGGGGCGGCAGAAGAAAATGAGGTTAGATGAAAAGTGTAGTGAGCATCAACAGCAGCCCAGCGTGTATAGATTTACATTCTCTGTTAACCAACAGGAGCCCAACAATACAACCCGTGTGATATTACTATTATATTGTTCCTGCAGTGCCAGAATAAAGTGCTCGTTCCATGCAGAGAAAACCAGACTGTTTCTGTTGTTGTTGTTAGCGTGTTAGCTGCTAATTACGAGCCAAAAATAGCACAATACCAGCGGTTTCTTTGCTACGGTTCAGAGACCAGAGGCTGTGAAGGTAACAGAAAGATCACAGTTGAGCCTTTGTCTTGTCTCGCTGCAGTGTCTCGCTACTTTTTTGCGGCTTTTAAACATATTTTAAACACATTATTTAGGCTCGGGGGGGGGGGGGGGGGGGGGTGGGGGGGGGATCTTGGGGGGGGGGTGGCGCCGGTCCCCATTAACCATGAAAAATAAGGGATCACTGTATTGGTTTTCACTTGCTGTTGATTATGTTCTCATAACATCTGGTTATGTGAAGACAAAGTGGAAAAGTGTTCTGTGATTGGAGGAATCGAGCAGCTAAGGAGGAGAGGAACCAATCAGCTTGTTGTCAGACAGCTCAATGCCCTGCATCTCTGATGGTGTTGGGGTTGGATTAGGAACATCTGGAGAGGCTCCATCAATGCTGAAGAGAACATGGAGGTCTCAGAGCAGCATCCACTCCCATCCAGACAACATCTCATTCAGGGAAGACCTTTGATATTTCAGTCAGACATTGCATAACCGCTTCACAGGAGAAGAGAGGTCCAGACCTTTAAGAAACGGAAAACATCTGGAGCATCAGAAAACCAATCACCAAGCAACGAAGGGACTGCTGAGCAGCTGGACTCCTGCGTCAGACCAGAATGGGACAACATTCCTTCTTCACACTCAAGCAGCTGGTCTCCTCACTTCCCAGATGCTTACAGACAGATGTTCAAAGAAGAAGAGATGATATACAATGATGAGCATCACCCTGTTCCAACTTTTTACAGGTATGCTGCTGCCATCAAAGTCAGAACGGGAATAAAATATGAGTTAATAAGATTTGGAGATCATTGCGTTGGGTTTTTGCTTATGCTTTACACAACATCCCAACTGTTTTGGAAGTGAGGTTGTAAGCGAATCGTCCTGTTTGACGGACAACAACGTAAAGCACAACTGAAACCAGATTTCCTCATCGTTCTCCTCAGTGTGAGTCAACTCTGAGTACTTTTCTTTTCATCATGTAACGTTTACTCATTTCAAGAAATACAGTAAAAAGTCAGATTAGATCAGGCACCGGTGTCCTCCAGGGTTCAAGCAGAAGACTGTTGAGGGCAGGACTGATGTTTGAACTGCTGCAAAGAGGAAGAGGAAGACAACTGTGAGAAGAGCTGGAGCTGCCAGTGGAAATGTGGGGTCACTTGTTTAATCTGAACGGTGGGTTGAGTTGATTACTCAGTTTTAATCTCTTTATTGGAATGATCCGGGATCAGTTGCTGTGTGTGTAGATGTGTTCAGGGTGTCGGCTGGTGTGGTGACCGGTGATCTAGTCCTCTGACCATCTCACCTCAGTGCTGCTACCTGCATCTGTTTATGTAGTCATTTCATTCAGTCATTTGTGTCTCTCCTCTCTCTGTCCTCCATCCTCTCTCTGTCCTCCATCCTCTCTCTGTCCTGTCTCCCCTCTTATTTTCTTTCTTTACCCGGCTAGTCTTCAGCAGGAAGGTCCCCCCATATGATCCAAGTCCTGCTCAAGGTTTCTTTCTCTTAAAGTGGAGTTTTTTCTTGCCACTGCATGGCTTAAAGGTTTTTTCTCCCGCTGTGAGTTTTTTTACCTGCCATTATCAATTGAATTCAATTGAATTCAATTTAATTTTATTTGTATAGCATCTGTTACAATGCTAATTGTCTCTAGGCACTTTACAGAGACCCAGATCATGACCCCCGAGCAAATATCATTAACAAGAGAAAAAAGGGTCAAAACAGCACAACAAACTACAAGAAAGAAAATAAAGCACAGTTAGAGTAACAAGGTGCTCTTAATTAACTATGGAATGAGCTGGAGGAGGAGGAAGGGAGGAGGGGAGAAGAGCGGTGGAGACACCGCTCAGCAGATCATGTTGGTGTCCCCCTGCAGCGTAGGCCTATAGCAGCATAACTATGATGAAGCTGTGATTAAGACGAGCTACTCAAGTCTGAGCTACTACAACTATAGTTATAACTATTAGCCAATACACACTATTGTTTAGACTAACTGTAGGCTTTACTGAACAGAAATGTTTTCAGTTTAGTTGTAAAGATGTCCTTTAAAATCCTTGATTTGGATTTAATATTATAATTTTAGTTAATGATATTTGCTAGGGGGTCACGATCTGGGTCTCTGTAAAGCACCTAGAGACATTGTAACAGACGCTATACAAATAAAATTGAATTGAATTGTTGAGGTTGTGATATGGGGGTCCTTTACTCTGGGATCTTCTTCCCTTCATGTCCTGTCAAAATTTAAAAATGCTCTACAGTACAAATAATATGAAGGGAACGTTCTTAGATGAATCTCTGTTCTAATGCACCCCCCAGAGAGAGCACAAAGTGACCCTCGCTAAATCAAACCCCCGACTGCAACGTACCATCAGATCCATCAGGACCCTTCAGCTGTGACTAATGAGGAAGTCGGACCTCCAGGGAGCCAAGCAATGCCTTCTTTACCTCTCAGCTGCAAATTATCCTTCAGCTCCATGGAGTCATTTGTTTTTAATGACTTTGAGGAGCAGAGGAACGAGGAGCTGACTGGAATGATTATTTATGAATGAAACGAGCAGATGAATCCAGAGCTACTCCGGCGAAAGCTTCCAGGATGGATTTAATTCTTTCTCTTTCAGGGAGAGGCTTCTTCTTTCGGTTGGGCTTTGAGGATTTTTTTTTTTTTTCAAGGTAGTGGATGTAAAGCCGTAATCAGCTGTGTGCACATGCGCCTCATGTGTCATCTGCTGAGGATCTTAAAGTGTGGTCATGCATGAAGACATGTCATAGCTGATTCAACGTCTAAAGACGTGTAATTGGTTTCTGCATCGTCACTCTCATCCATCTCCTGCTTCATCACGATCCTCATCCACTTACTTTCAACACATTGACTCAAATTTTAAATGTTTTTATCTTACGCTTGTGTTTTTTTTGGAAATGTTTTGTGCAAACGAACCTCTGCTCATCTGGATTTCGGACCGCCTAGGTGTTCCCAGGCCCAAAGTGGAGGGCTCTGCTCGTGTTTCAGCTCTGGCAGCACGCATTTTGGCTTGAAATGAAGACGTTTGGACAGATTTGATCAACACGAACGCAACGTAATGTAAAATATCATCCCGAGTTCACATAAACTAAGCCAGCCAAGCTAAACTAGTTAACTGTATCTGAACTGAGGTGGGCATCTATGACGACGGTGCAGTTGGGTAGGTAGTAGGTGAAGGAGGTGTTTTAGCCTTTTCCAAAGGAACACAAGTCTTCATTTCCAGTTCTTTTATCTGGTGCCTTTAATGAGACTAGAAACAAAGGTCATTTAAAAAGTTTAATATACAGTCATGGAAACAAAGATTGAATATGCCGGCCGATGGTGCATAGCCTTAACACCACAGAGAGATGTCAGGGAATGCACACCGGAAGTCAGGAGGTGTCTGTTCTTATAGTCACAAAAAAATGCGTATCCTTTCGTCTTCGAGTCCAGATGGTAAACAGCTCTGAATCGCAGGTCCAGGCACATGTGGTTGTTTTGTTTGTCTAGGAAATTAGATGTCCCTTAAATGTTTTTATCTATGGCGTCGCAAACTGTTGGTCGCAAACTGTTGGTCGCAAACTGTTGGGGGTTGGGGAGGATGTTCCAGTCATTAGGTCATAAAGCAGCAAAACTGAGGACTCACCATCATAAAAGAGAGAGACTGCATTCTTACATGCCATAAAGTTTAGTTTTAACAGTTAAACAGTTCTCTAAATTAATCTTAAAGGAGCCGTTTGTAAGATTATGGCCAAAACTGGTACTGCAGTCACTTTCAAATTACTGTTGAGCGGCGTGTACCCTCCCCCTCCTCCCCGACCAGAGGTTGCCAGGTTGGCTGCAGAATGCAGCAGGAACGTAGGCTGTCATGGCAAGCGACGAGTCCTACACAGTAAGTTTATTTTCTGTTAATTATATTTAATGCTTTATGAAAGATCTTTTCTTTCTTGGATCTTTCGTAACTAGAGGAAATATTTTCCCGTTGAGGCGTTTCGTAACCTGAAAGTTTCGTATGTAGAGGCGTTCGTATGTAGAGGTACCACTGTTACCTTGTCCAAGTAAATTAGCGTTAGCCAAACATTTAGCTATGAATCTTACCTGTCCAGGAGAAAATCAGCAACGTTGGCGTCTGTCTTCAAATTCTTCTCCGCTTTCAGCCGTCTCCATCTATCAAAAGCATCTCCTATACAAATCCTTGTTTTATTTCGGACCTTGTCACGACGTAACTCGGATTCATAACGAGGTCTTTTAGGTTTTGGAAAGCTAGACATTTTTTCATCCAACACGTTCGTAGCGGCTGCTGTGATAATTAGAGCCGAGCTGGCAACCCAGATGCAGAAACACTACTGACTTCGTGATTGGGAGATAGGTGGAGGGTGGCGCTTCAGGCCAAAACAAAAAATGACAACATCAACATCAGTTGAGGGCTGCAACTCCTCTTTTTAAACGGGAATATCCTGGCTTGAGTGCTGTTGTCAGTGACATAAGTATTTGAAATGAACATGATTTTTAAATGTCTGTTGACATATCGGGGTCATTTTATGATTCGTTTTATTAGATCTCTTACATATGGCTCCTTTAATCCTAACAAGTATTTATCCAGTAACGAGGACAGCAGCACGTTTTCTGACCACATATGCCAGAAACATGCCAGACTTTATTTGAAACGTAGTCAAGGATCCATGGATTCCCTGGAGATCTCCTCATGAACGGAAGCTGTGCTCCTTCTTGGCACAAATCTTCATTTCATTCATTTTCCGTTGTTGTGCTTGGATCTGGTTCCCGTCTCTCTCCAGATCTGTACAAACCTGGTTTAAGACACTCTTTCACCAACAGGGAATCCATTCCAGGAATAAATTTACACGCGCTGCCCTTCCTGTAACAATATCCGACAGACCTCCACATCTGGGAGCGTTGCTTCTGAGAAAGAGCCTTGACAGGCATCGGAGAAAGAGTACGAGCTGCAAAAGTGTTTCTTCTCAAACTGTTTAAAGGACATACAGAGTCACTCCAGGTCATTCAGTCTCCTCCTTTCCTGTTTTTTTTTTGTTCTCACTGTCGAGAGAATTAGTTTTGTTCTGCATCGAGGATGATGGGATCATTTTCAGGCCTAATACCCGGTGAGGTTCGTACCATATTTTGAGTAAATACATGAGGAAAGGATCGTCAGAGCTCCTGAGGTTGCATCTACACCCAATATCATGAGACACATTTTCTCTTTAAGGATGTAACATAATTTAAATCAAAGAAGAGTCCCTGTCACCCTCAATAGTCAGGTAACTGGAAACCTCCCTGTCTATGGTCCTGAGATCATTTCTCCATTTCACCACTATTTTACCATTTCATTCCTTTAAGTGAATGGGATGCCCAGTAGGGCTGAGTATTGGCAAGGACCTTGCAATATGACATGTATCATGATACTGGGGTCGCAATATGATATTACCACAATATCGCGATATCACGATATATTGCGATATTCTACCCAGTTAATATCAAAATTAAAAGTAGAGATGAAAAATCAAGTTGCTGTTTATGTTCATCAGATGATATTGATCATTCAGAGGACAAATTGAGTCAAAACTATTTGCTTCAAAACAACCTATTTATTGTTTATAATTAGTGTTTTAGCACATTTAAATTATAAACTATTTAAATGTGAAAATTACACAATTTTCCTAAAAAATCGATATTAGGAGCTGAAAAATCGATATTATTCACAATATATTTCCAAATAAATTTTTTTTCACACCCCTAATGCCCAGTGACTGAAAAAAAACTATTGTAATGTGGGGTGAACGTTCATCGTGGTGCAGTCAACTCTACAACTCAGCCCACACTCGCACAGAGTTTTAAAATGATCGTCTGCAGTTATTTTATCCCTGAACACGAGCTCTTATCAGGTCTGTGAGCTGCCTGTTATCTCTGCTTGAGGCAAGTGACTGTGAGCTGCCACCGACTTGTTGCTTCTGGTGATCAGAAGGCATTGTGGGTAACGCGAGCACCATGTTAAGCACAGATGAGCTGCATGTAGGACATTCCCTTCGTATCCCATTTCCATGTTAGAAGGAATATGGAGCAACGATGACTCATAGGCGCATCACGCCCCCGACCACGGTGCAACGCCTGCACCCATGCGGAGCGTTCATTATCGCCATGTTCTTCAAAGCAGAGAGCTTCATCTGGGTTTCTCCTTCACGCCCGAGCTGCGTCTCTGCAGCCACGGCCTTCCCGACGCTGCGCTGCTGTTTTATTCTATCTATCTATCTATCTATCTATCTATCTATCTATCTATCTATCTATCTATCTATCTATCTATCTATCTATCTATCTATCTATCTATCTATCTATCTATCTATCTATCTATCTTTATGTCTGTTTTTGAATCTCACAGTGCATTGTTTCTGCGCGCCATCTGTGATTGTTGTTTTAGTCTCGAGGAAAGTGGGCAAATGAACAAGTGTTACTTTTTTCAAAGCGGCAAGTTAATCTTATTGATATCAGATTATCTTCTGTGCTATCGAACGCACCCACCTATGCCCCGCCCCTCCGAACACACCTGAACCTGATCTGGGACCTGACTCTACAACAGAGCTGGTCACCACAGTAAAGGCTCTGCAGTCCAGTCTACTTTAACCTGGATACTTTCTGATCGTGAGTAACTGAAGTGGTCCAACCCTGAAGTACGACGCATGAACACCCTCAGACTAGAGCTGAGCGATTTTATCGATTCTGCGATATATATCGATATTTTATTTCCCCAGAGAGTATCGATATTCTAAGCTTCTTTCAAAACCCTCCGTGTCCCACCTTTAAAAGCTTGCTAGCAACAATCTGCACTGTTTAAATAAATGAAACTATTTTTCTCAACAAATCTTTTATTAATTTTGTCCAGCATTTGCAAGCTGCCTGTCAGCCATACAATGTGTAATTGATGCTTTCAGTTCAATTAATTCAAACAAAGTCATTGGAACTCTCACAAGATGTCACCAAAATCACTTTGTTCCTTTAAAATCTTTCTGAAAATGATGTAAACGTATTGTAAGACAAATATCGATATATATCGTATCGTGAGCCGAATATCGTGTATCGATTGTATCGTGAGACTAGTGTATCATTACAGCTCTACCTCAGACAGGATGTTCCTTACTGTTTTGTTGTGTTTTTTCTTTTTTTTATGTGTGAAGTCGTTACTACACGGCCTGGGTGTCTCTGAGACGTTTAGGTCCAAAGACAACACTTTCTTTCTTCAGGCTTCACAGAAACGTAGCGCTGAGCTCCATCTGCAGAGCAAAAGGAGATTCATGCTGTGATGCCTGATGTTACCTGGTTGGAGGCAGACGAAGTTTAAATTGGAGGAAAACTCATCGTTCACATTAGCAGATATATATGAGTTGAACCAGACTAATGTGGGATGTTTAAACACAAGGTGAGTCCTGCAGAAAGAGAGCTCCTCCTCCTCCTCCTCCTCCTCCTCCTCCTCCTCCTCCTCCTCCTCCTCCTCCTCCTCAGAATAACGTCTCTCCCGGTGGGTCCGTGACCCAGTCAGTGCTGTCAGCAGTGGTTTGTAACGAGATCCAAATGAAGCAGGAGCGGTGAACAAAGGCATTTATTGAAGTAAAAAAAGGATGAAGAAGAAGAAAAAAGACAGGACATCTAAAATGCTAAGAGACAAGCAACACAGGAGAAGATGATAGAGGAACGACGGAGAGATTGTCAAGGAAATGAGGAGAAGTAGGATGACGTGCAGACACAAAGGCTGACGAGATGAAGATGTGAAGAGTCAGGGAAGGCAAAGGAAAAGCCGGAAGAACACAGAAGAGTGGTATCAAAGAGAAGAAAAGGAGAGAAAAAGACGAACCGCAATCACAAATCACGATTCAGACATGCAGCATGCAAATCAGTTTATTCACTCTTTCTTTTTTCAACGTCCAAGTGCTGATTTTATCTCGTCGTTAGTTTGAGTTGTGTCTCTACCTCATATTTTATTTTACCACTTGGCCTACAGCCAACTAGTGAAAGTTTATAGATAAAAAGGTGCCAGTTTGACGTCGATTCAATACGACACACGTGTGAAACTCAAGTCCCGACAGCCAGCAGAGACTAAAACTACATGTCCCACAATACATCTTGTTCTGTGCACATGCAGCACGATGGCATCCACCCACTGAATGTCAGATCCTCATGTTAAACCACTTCCTGTAACAGTTTAGTGGTCAAGCGTCTGGTCTGGAACAAAAATGTCCAAGAAAAGATGCAAAACGGAGGTCATTTAAAAACCATCTTCCTGCTGGACAGAAGCAGAACCAGTGTTTTTTTCTCTGCTTTGTCCAAGGAATCCAGTTCACGTTGGGATTTCAACAACCAAGCAACGAGCAGCCTGGATTTGCAAAAGATACAGCAACAGAACAGAAATCGGGCCTTCAGAGGCTCTTGACGTCACATTTTTAATGCCTGCATGCTGAACGTCAATGAGCAGCTCCGTCCTGACCCGAAACCATCGACTGCATATAAATGGACGATCTTTCAAGTCACGTGACCCATATGTTTGTGCAGAGGGTATTTAGAGGCATGTTTTATCAAACGGCACAAAGAGGTGGGACCAACAGCGCTGAGAAGCCGCCCAGCAGTTTGCTGTTTTTAGCTTGGCTGCATTAACCGAGGTCCGCCATGGGCTTCACGGTGGAGGGACCGCCTGAGACTCTGCATATTCTGCTAGGAGGAGTCCTGGAAGGAGTTTCCACGAGCAGCTCAGCTCCTTTAGCCAAACCGGGCCGCCGGTTCGACACGCGGAGCTGTTTCCCGGCTCAGCTGAAGGAGCTCCCAACTTTGTCCAGACTGAAGGAGCGCCGTGAGGCGAGCTCCCGGCCAACAGCGCAGACGTCGGACCGGTACACAGCTGAGCTGCTCTAGAAGATCCTTTCAGGACTCGTGCAGTTGAAACTGCGCTGGGACCTGCAGTAGAAATCATCCTGGTAGCGAGACCTCCGGACCGCCTGATCCTTCACTGATAGCACGGTTAGCATGGCTGAGCTAAGCAGATCCTTTAAGACCAACCACAGTTGGTCACTAGGACTGTAGCGATACACTAATCTCACGATATGATGCGATACACGACATTCGGCTCACGATATGATATGTATATATCGATATTCATCTTACAATATATTTACATCATTTTCTGAAAGATTTTAAAGGGACAAAGTGATTTTGGTGACATCTTGTGAGTGTTCCAATGACTTTGTTTGAATTAATTGATCTGAAAGCATCAATTACACATTATATGGCTGACAGGCAGCTTGCAAATGCTGGACAAAATGAATAAAAGATTTGTTGAGAAAAATAGTTTCATTTATTTAAACAGTGCAAATTGTTGCTTGCAAGCTTTTAAAGGTGGGACACGGAGGTTTTGAAAGAAGCTTAGAATATCGATACCGGCGGCTGAAAAATCGATACTCAATGCGTGATACTCAATAAAATATCGATATGTATCGCAGAATTGATAAAATCGCTCAGCTCTATTGGTCACAGTGGTCTGTACAATTAACACACGAGCACAAGAAAACACCTTCTCTAACATATGACCGTTATCTGGTTGATACAGTGATCCCTTATTTTTCGCGGTTAATGGGGACCGGCGCCCCCCGCGTAAATCAAAATCTGCGAACTGGACCCTGAGCCTCCCGAGCTTTAATAATGTGTTTAAAATATGTTTAAAAACCGTAAAAAAGTAGCGAAGCACTTCAGCGAAACAAGACAAAGGCTCAACTGTGGTCTTTCTGTTTCCTTCACAGCCTCTGGTCTCTGAACCGTAGTAAAGAAACCGCTGGTATTGTGCTATTTTTGGCTCGTAATTAGCGGCTAACACGCTAACAACAACAAAAGAAAAAGTCCAGTTTTCTCTGCATGGAACGAGCACTTTATTCTGACACTGCAGGAACTTGTAACATCACACAGGTTGTATTGTTGGGCTCCTGTCGGTTAACAGAGAATGTAAATCTATACACGCTGGGCTGCTGTTGATGCTCACTACACTTTTCATCTAACCCTGTTTTTGTTCTGCCGTCCCACGACACACACACTACATTACCCATAAGGCCACACCATTACCCATAAGACCACCTTCTTAAAGGGGCCAGGCTGGCTCACAGCATTTCTTCACTGTGAGAGAACGCGCACAACATCCTGTGATGTTTCCGCGATTTTTAATTTTTTTTTAAAATTATATTATATATTTCTGAAAAATCCGCGAATGACTAAAACCACGGAACTTAAAGTGAGAATTGACAAGGGATCACTGTATTTAACCAATGGCTGGCCCAGGCATCTGACTGGTCACCTATAAATTCATCTGATGTGGTAACAGAAAAACCTCACCAACTATACAGTTGTCATGGATGTAAAATCTAACGAAACAGGACCAGGCTGTAAATATGCCTGATTGTGCTGTAAAGATTTCCCTTTTAACAGCCTAGTTTTTTAGCAGCTGATCTGACGTCACAACTGGCCGAGGAAGAGGAAGCTCCCAGTTATGACGCACTTTGTTTAGTTTTTGATGAAAGCGCTCATCTGACTGGTGCAACATGTCAGGTATTGTTTGTCACATCACTCTAAAAGTCATGAATTTATAACTGCTATAAATGGATAAAAAAAAAGAAGCAGTTACGTAACATATAGGTTATGTTTAAATAGCCCTATAGTAGCTCCATGAATATAACCATAATGATGATGTGGCCCTGGATGAAACGCTCACCTTTCTCCCACGACACTAATTATTAAAATGCAACATGATTCTTATATTTCTTGTAATTTTCCCACGAACTTCCTCACCACACCGTGTCGGGGAGATAGAAATGAAATGGCAGCGTAGGAAGATAATTATTTATGTTACCCCTCAGAACCAGCTGGTTCCAGATGAAGAGACCCCGTGTCTGTTTCTCAGCTATCATCTGAAGTGCTCGTGTCATGACTGGATTCATCACTGCGATGAGTCAACATCAGTTAAAATAACCTCCAGAGTCTGTCAGATTCCATCAACGCAGCCCAACAGCGTAGTGGGAGAGTCAGTTCATTAAAAGAATTTACACGAGTCTTCACGTCTGATAAGGAAGCTCCAAAATCAGCTTCACAGGAAATAAGAACCCTGATGGATGACATTTTATAACCAGCACAGTGCTGCGTAAATCTTTTAGGCAGCCCTGGTTTCATTATTATTAGGCCTGGGCAAGTTCACGCGTTATTATCGCGTTAATTCATTATTTTATTAATTTATTAACGCCGACATTTATTTTATCATGCGTTAACGCATGTTGCTCACATGCTTTTGTTTTGAAAAGTCTTTTACCGACTGCTGCTTAAGAAGACAATTAGCAGGTAAACATGGAAAAGCTAAAACAGACATGAAGAACGGTAAAAATCTGTGAACTTTACAGTTCTGGTAGCAACTCAGGTAGAAATATTAACAATTCTGTCTGAAAAAAAAAAAAGAACATTGGCATCATTCCTCCATGTTCCATCAGATCTGCTCCATGTGTTCACTGTCCTGCTGTTCTCTAGCTGGTTACTTCAGTGCAGCGCCATCTAGTGGCACAGATGTGTAATGACAACAGAAAGTCCAGTCCTCGATTATAAAACAAATTCAGTTCTGTGGCCCGTTTTTTAATTTCGTATTTTTGATCCAAGTCTAAAATTGAAATATAAAAAACACAGGCATTTTTTTCATTTTTTTGTGTTAGATTCATAAACGAAACAGGTAATAAAATGTCACTTTTAAAAATTTTTTTTGTATTTTTGATTGACAATTGAAAATGGAAAGAATGAATGATACACAGATTGGTAAAGTTACTGAACTTTAACATGGACATTTTCATTTTAAAGTTCTCCCAGACGGAGGATTCAACAGAAACAAGGTTATTTGTAACAACTGACAAGTTGA